>NIVC01000200.1:0-177500 GCA_002269645.1 Macrostomum lignano | reverse complement strand
ATCTCCCAGCTGCCCCAGCAACAGCAGAGCCGCGATATTCGATTGGCATTAGTCGATTTCATTGTCAGCTTTCGATTAGACGATCGAACCGGCTCAAAATTGGTGCCTTCGCGTCGCATTTGTCTGCTGCTTCTAGAGGACAAAAAGCAACAAAAGCAACAGGATCATGTTTATCTACCTTTAACGAAAGCCACGTGTCTGTTGGCTCCCCTGCTGTCAACCGAGCGCAATCTGTCTGTTCTCCGGGCTCTCCTAGACGGCATCTGCGCATTGGCTCCACATCGTACTCTGCTTCCTTTAGAAGAAGCGGCTAATCCTTTAATTGTTAGTCTGTGCAAGTTTTTTCTCTCGCAACAACAGCAACCGGCGCCAATCATAATATCGGCGCTATCCGCGGCGCGCTCTCTGGCGCCCTATCTGGTTGATTGTCCGGTAGAACTGCAAAACCAGCTGGCCGCGGCTGTTTGCCAGATTCTGTCAAATCTGCAGAGTCGCCGGCATCCGCAAGAGTCTGGCTTGGCCGCTAGCGCCCTGGCTGCTCTCACACAGCTGCTGATTGAGACTCCCGGAGCTGTGAAGCCTGTGCTGCCTCAGCTGGCTCATCTGCTGTTCGCTATGCAGCGGGGATCTGCCGCCGATTGGGAATTGGCTGAGCACCCGGTGAGCAGACTCGGGTAATTAATGCGAGTTTTGTTCGGATTGATAATGCTCAGTGAATGCCGATGGGCGATTTTGTGTGAATGCTAACTAATAGGCGTTTTTGTGTGAATGCTAACTAATAGGCGATTTTGTGTGAATGATAACTAATAGGCAATTTTGTGTGAATGCTAACTAATAGGCGTTTTTGTGAATGCTAACTAATAGGCAATTTTGTGTGAATGCTAACTAATAGGCGTTTTTGTGTGAATGCTAACTAATAGGCGTTTGTGTGAATGCTAACTAATAGGCAATTTTGTGTGAATGCTAACTAATAGGCGTTTTTGTGTGAATGCTAACTAATAGGCGTTTTTGTGTGAATGCTAACTAATAGGCAATTTTGTGTGAATGCTAACTAATAGGCAATTTTGTGTGAATGCTAACTAATAGGCGTTTTTGTGTGAATGCGAACTAATAGGCAATTTTGTGTGAATGCTAACTAATAGGCGATTCTGTGTGAATGCTAACTAATAGGCGTTTTTGTGTGAATGCTAACTAATAGGCAATTTTGTGTGAATGCGAACTAATAAGCAATTTTGTGTGAATGCGAACTAATAGGCAATTTTGTGTGAATGCGAACTAATAGGCAATTTTGTGTGAATGCGAACTAATAGGCAATTTTGTGTGAATGCTAACTAATAGGCAATTTTGTGTGAATGCTAGCTAATAGTGTGAATACAATCAGTTACTAGTGTGAATACAATCAGTGACTAGTGTGAACACAACAGTGTGTGAACATGTATTGGATCATTTCTATATCTCATTTATTTAATCAACACCAACAGGAATCGGAGGACGCAGCCGCCACATCAAACGATCAGCCTCCAGTCTCCCTCACTGCGCTTCACTTTCTATCATTCCTCTGTCGCCAACCTGACCTGCTAGTCAGCCTCAGTCCAGTCGAATACCGATGCCTGACGTCATCAGCTCTAACTGGTTGCCATCCGGCACGTTGCAGCTGCTACGGTGTCCAATTAGCTCACGATCTTGTGCTGAGACTGCTGCTGGCCTTGCCTATGGGACAGCAGCGGATTAATGAAGCCGAATTTATAGTTGCAACACTGTCGGATATGTTTGGAGGGCAGCAGCAGCAGCAACAACAACAACAGCAGTTGCAAAAGCAACAGTCAAGCAAGCTGTCTTTAAATGTGACGACAAGTCAGCATCGGCTTAGATTAAATGACAGCCGACAATCGTCTGTCGCGACGGTTGCTAGGCAGCTTAGCAACGAGGATAGCAGCGACAGGCCGAGAGGCGGCAGTCTGAACGAACGGGCCATGAGCAGGTAGGTTGATTAGCGAAATATATCCCCATTCAGTAGTATAGTTTTTATATCGATAACAGTAGTACACGACCGGTTCGTCTTATCGTTTCGTTTTGTAGATGATGGTCATTCTCTAATATTATGAGCGGTTTTGTAGATGATGGTCATTCTCTAATATTATGAGCGGTTTTGTAGATGATGGTCATTCTCTAATATTATGAGCGGTTTTGTAGATGATGGTCATTCTCTAATATTATGAGCGGTTTTGTAGATGATGGTCATTCTCTAATATTATGAGCGGTTTTTGCAGATGATGGTCATTCTCTAATATTATGAGCGGTTTTGCAGATGATGGTCATTCTCTAATATTATGAGCGGTTTTTGCAGATTATGGTCATTCTCTAATATTATGAGCGGTTTTGTAGATGATGGTCATTCTCTAATATTATGAGCGGTTTTGTAGATGATGTGCATTCTCTCATATTATGAGCGGTTTTGTAGATGATGGTCATTCTCTAACATTACGAGCGGTTTTGTAGATGATGGTCATTCTCTAATATTATGAGCGGTTTTGCAGATAATGGTCATTCTCTAATATTATGAGCGGTTTTGCAGATAATGGTCATTCTCTAATATTATGAGCGGTTTTTTAGATGATTGGCATTTTCTTATATTATGATCGATTTTGTTTATTATGAATTTCGAGAATGGGATTAATTATTCCATGTTATATAGTAGGTTTAAATGGTAATTTTCTAATGTTTTTATGATTAAATCTGAATTAGAATTATGACAACACGGATACTGCCAATTCTGCAGCAACTTGGACTCTCTGTCACTCGAATGTGATGGGTAAGGATTAAAGTAAGACACAGCGGTAGCCCCTGTTTCCCATTCCTAGTTTTCCAAGGCCAATATTCTTACAATTATAATTTTTAATGTTCATGCGTTTTTTAAAAGTAGTATAGAATTAGCGCTTTGTAATTGGTTGCAGATTTTTTTTGTTATATAAATGTATAAATTCAGAATATAGAAATTCAACTATTACTACTGACTAAAACAAGCATGAGTAGTATTTGTTTGAAACTAATCTTTATACAGTATAGATGTGATAATTTCACAGTTTTGACTCCGCGTGTGCTGCACCTGACGTGTTTCGTGTGCCTCTCATCAGTAATTTGCTTGCGTTGTTTTGTCAAAAAAAGTATTGTGAAAGTTGTTAAATATTCCCTACCATTAGAACTTAGTAGTAGATTATGTTAAGAATATCGAAATTAAGTTAATAAAATAGAAGTGGGCACTTTTCTACAACTTGAATATTTTATACCATAGGGCGGGGCATGCTGGCGTACACAGACTGATCAATATTTGCTTTTGGCTTGCTGTTAATACGCTCGTTTAAGTTGTGTCACGTGTGAGTGTGAGTTACACATCTTTATTCCCGATAGACTGCCTGCCTGTCTGCCGTTTTATTAACACAAATCCGCCCCTACTCAAACACCGATCCGCCCCTAATCGGACACAAATCTGCCCCCTAATCGGACACCAATCCGCCCCCTAATCGGACACAAAATCCACCCCTAATCAGACACCAATCCGCTCCTAATCGGACACAAATCCGCCCCCTAATCAGACACAAATCCGCCCCCTAATCAGACACAAATTCGCCCCCTAATCAGACACCAATCCGCCCCCTAATCAGACACAAATCCGCCCCCTAATCAGACACAAATCCGCCCCCTAATCAGACACAAATCCACCCCTAATCAGACACCAATCCGCCCCTAATCAGACACAAATCCGCCCCCTAATCGGACACAAAATCCGCCCCCTAATCAGGCACAAATCCGCTCCTAATCAGACATCGATCCGCCCTCGCCACAGGCTGGTGTCCGGTCTGCTCCGCAGCGGCCCGGACCAGCGGCCCTCGGACAGCCGCCCTGGCATCCATTCACTGCTCCGTCTCGGCAACGTGGCCGCCTTTGACACTCGGGATTTCAACCGGGACCTGGCGGCGGTCACCTGCGACCTAGCCGAGCACTTCTCGGTGCTTCCGCTGGATCTGGACGAGACTGGTGAGTGTGGGGAGTAAAACTGGCTTCTTCCCCTGAAGAATCGGCTCTTTACCCTGAAGAATCGGCTCTCTGCCCTGAATAATCGGCTCTTTACCCTGAAGAATCGGCTCTCTCCCCTGAAGAATCGGCTCTTTCCGCTGAAGAATCGGCTCTTTCCCCTGAATAATCGGCTCTCTCCCCTGAATAATCGGCTCTTTCCCCCTTAAGAATCGGCTCTCTCCCCTGAAGAATTGGCTCTTTACCCTGAAGAATCGGCTCTTTACCCTGAAGAATCGGCTCTTTACCCTGAAGAATCGGCTCTTTACCTGAAGAATCGGCTCTCTCCCCTGAATAATCGGCTCTTTACCCTGAAGAATCGGCTCTCTCCCCTGAAGAATCGGCTCTTTCCGCTGAAGAATCGGCTCTTTACCCTGAAGAATCGGCTCTTTACCCTGAAGAATCGGCTCTCTCCCCTGAAGAATCGGCTCTTTCCGCTGAAGAATCGGCTTTTTACCCTGAAGAATCGGCTCTTTACCCTGAAGAATCGGCTCTTTACCCTGAAGAATCGGCTCTCTCCCCTGAAGAATCGGCTCTTTCCGCTGAATAATCGGCTCTCTCCCCTGAATAATCGGCTCTTTCCCCCTTAAGAATCGGCTCTCTCCCCTGAAGAATCCGCTCTTTCCCCTTAAGAATCGGCTCTTTACCTGAAGAATCAGCTCTCTGCCCTGAATAATCGGCTCTTTACCCTGAAGAATCCGCTCTCTCCCCTGAAGAATCGGCTCTTTCCGCTGAAGAATCGGCTCTTTCCCCTGAAGAATCGGCTCTTTCCCCTGAAGAATCGGCTCTTTACCCTGAAGAATCGGCTCTTTACCCTGAAGAATCGGCTCTTTACCCTGAAGAGTCGGCTCTTTCCGCTGAAGAATCGGCTCTCTCCCCTGAAGAATCCGCTCTTTCCCCTGAAGAATCGGCTCTTTACCTGAAGAATCAGCTCTCTGCCCTGAATAATCGGCTCTTTACCCTGAAGAATCCGCTCTCTCCCCTGAAGAATCGGCTCTTTCCGCTGAAGAATCCGCTCTCTCCCCTGAAGAATCGACTATTTCCCTGAAGAATCGGCTCTCTCCTCTGAAGAATCGACTATTTCCCTGAAGAATCAATTTGATTTCTTATTAAAGCTAAGCTTCTATTAAAAGGATCCAATCATCTCAACCACTGCTCAGAGCTGCTCAAAGCGACAGACTCAGGCGTTCCCCAGTCTCCAACATCAGCCGCCGAAGCCGCCGTTGTGTTCAGAGCGGCCTCATCAGCACCGGAATCTGAGAACAAAGACCACCAACAGCAGACAATAAAAATTCAGCACCGCTGGCTCATTGGCTCCAGTCTGATTTGCGTGGCCCCAACTTCGTTTGCTGGTCGGTCCGAGGTTCGAATCCACCGAGTAGCCGGCGTCACGTCGGCCGCCGTGAAGCTGTCAGCCGCCGCTGAGAGCGACGTGGACGATTCGGCCGCCGCCGTAGCGGCTTTTCACGCGATGTACCGCGGCCTGTCACCTGCCGGAGTGAATAATATTGCACCGCTGAGACTGCGGGACGACAGCGAACTGCTCAGGCTGTCCTGCGACAGACTGGATCACCTCCGAGTGCCTCAGGTGCTGCTCTGCTCCTGACACCCAGTTTGTAAATCCTGACACCCAGTTTGTAAATCCTGACACCCAGTTTGTAAATCCTGACACCCAGTTTGGCACTCCTGACACCCAGTTTGGCACTCCTGACACCCAGTTTGTGACTCCTGACACCCAGTTTGGCACTCCTGACACCCAGTTTGGCACTCCTGACACCCAGTTTGTCACTCCTGACACCCAGTTTTGACGATGTAGATACGGCCCGGTCTGTCCCTATCAGCCAGCCTCCTCCGCCATCAACAATGACCCCAACCTCCCCAACCACAGGTGCACTCCATCGGCCTTGTCTACGCTGACCAGCACCAGTCAGCCGAGTCTGAGTTCTTCTCAAATCAGGCCGGTTCGTCTCGCTACGCCGCCTTCCTTCGGCGCCTAGCAACTCCGAGGGATCTACTTCGCGATGATGATGGCGGCGGAACCGGAGGCTGGGATGCCGAGGATGACGGCAGGTGGCTGTGGCAGCTGCGGCTGGGTCTGAAATCCGCGGTTTTCCACGCCGTGACTGCGATGCGACCGGCCGAGAGCGGCAGAGGTCGGGAAGGCATCAATCGGAAAAAGCGATTGGTTGGCAACGATTTAACTGCAGTAATTTACCAAGAGGCTGGCAGTCGCTATGGAGTTGAGTCCATAGCAACGCAATGCCTCTTCTCCCATTTAGTGATTCAGCCGCTGCCGAACGGGCTCAATCGAGTTCGATTGGTTGTCAAGGATGTGCCGGGATTGGCAGACTCGTTCAGCGACTGGCGGCTCTGCTTGGTTGGCGACAACGCGCTGCCTCTGATTGCCTCGCAGTTGGCTCTGCTGACAGACTTGGCAGCTCAGGTTGCCACCGGTGCTCCCAGGGATGCCGCCAATCCTGGTGGCAACGTCTATCTGGCGAGGCTGCTGCAGCTGAGGAGAGTCTGGAATCTGGCTGATCGAGAGACTGGGATTGGTTGCTTGGCTGAGTAGCCTGAGCTGCTGTGGTTGCTTGGCTGAGTAGCCTGAGCTGCTGTGGTTGCTTGGCTGAGTAGCCTGAGCTGCTGTGGTTGCTTGGCTGAGTAGCCTGAGCTGCTGTGGTTGCTTGGCTGAGTAGCCTGAGCTGCTGTGGTTGCTTGGCTGAGTAGCCTGAGCTGCTGTGGTTGCTTGGCTGAGTAGCCTGAGCTGCTGTGGTTGCTTGGCTGAGTAGCCTGAGCTGCTGTGGTTGCTTGGCTGAGTAGCCTGAGCTGCTGTGGTTGCTTGGCTGAGTAGCCTGAGTATCTGTGTGCTGCTATGGGCATTATGAGTTCTTGAACAGGCTTTAATTAATTTTTTGCTTTTTTGATGAGTCATCATTTACCGGCTACTACAACCTTAGTATTCCGCTAGCATTGCACTTTTAATCTGGGTACTAATATTAGTGCACTGTTATTTATGAGTGTACTATTGTATATTATTAAATTATCTGTCGAATAATTCTGATTCTCTAATTCAAAATAGATAATTGTGATTTGCCTTTTCATTAACATGCTGCATGCAAAATATACTGAATTTAATGACAGCATTTTTATATGCTCATTATTTACCACAGTTTAGTTTTCATGCCATGCAATAACATTTGCTTTACTTTTTAAACATATCATTTTTTATTTATACTTATAGCTGTCTTAGTGTTTGATAGACTATCATATGCATTTACTGACACCTGCAGTGTCACGGGTTCTTTTCATCCCATTCCCACACTGCACCCCATCCCAAACTGCACCCCATCCCAAACTGCACCCCATTCCCACAGTGCACCCCATCCCCACACTGCACCCCATTCCCACACTGCACCCCATTTCCACGCAGCAACCCATTCCCACACTGCACCCCATTCCCACACTGCACCCCATTCCCACACTGCACCCCATTCCCACACTGCACCCCATCCCCACACTGCATCCTACGTTGAGTTTTGACTTCATCTACATTTCAACTCCTCACAGCCAATCCGACAATGAGCCACAGCAGCTCCAGCGACAGCTCGAGTTCGGACGCGCCTCCCGCTACCCCAACTCCTCTCTGCATCATCTGCAACCAAGCTGCAGTCGGTGTGGCTCCGTTCTCCCGCTGCCACATGTGCAGTCAACACCTCAGTGTCGATGTGGCCAATCTATTCAAGCTCAAGGAGGAGGTCGACGAGCTGCTGCGTGCCTACTCACAAGACTCACAAGATTCACAAGAGTCACAACAGTCACAAGAGTCACAAGGCGCAGCAGGTGCAGCTGGCCGTGCAGCGCTGCTGCGACACCGACAAGACGCTGAGTCGCTGCGTCGTCTCGCTCTCGACATCCAACAGCAGCTGCAAGAGGTCAATCACAAATTCGATTTGGTACAGCAACACATCGACTCGTTTCGTAGCAGGGTGACGGGCCAGCTCTCAGGTGTGCTTGAGGCAGTGCGTGTGTGCGAGCGGGACCTCGAGGACGTCTCCAGCTACAAGCAGGAGGTGGCCACGGCGGAGGCTGCAGGCGACATGGCGGAGCTGCTTCGCCTGGTCCAGTCCATGCACGAATCGCTTGGAGACTTGGAGGCCGACTTTGAGAGGTCAGAGCGGCTGCTCAGAGACCAGAGCGACAATGAGGAGGTGCAGCTGCGGCTTCTGGGCCAGCTCGAGCGGCTGGTCGGCATTTGTGCGGGACGCAGTGAAGAGGGTGACTGTTCGAAAGACGCTGCTGTGATCGCGACATCCGAGGAGATAGACGCTGCTCAGAGAATGTTAGAGCCGATGGTCTTCAGTCACGAGGTGAAGCTGGATCGCCCAGTTCAATGGCTGGCTGTGAGCAGCGACACCAGCGGATACGTTGGTAACCGCTTGGGCCGTGTGGTTCCCGCCGACTCAGCGGGAGACCGCAGAAAACGCAGAAAACCTCTGCCTCAGCCCTGCATCTTTGCATCATTCCTTCC
The DNA here is from genome assembly GCA_002269645.1 of Macrostomum lignano. Lineage (NCBI taxonomy): Eukaryota > Metazoa > Platyhelminthes > Macrostomidae > Macrostomum > Macrostomum lignano. The sequence goes on along the minus strand of NIVC01000200.1, from coordinate 168,901 downwards.
GAACAGAAAACACCTACTGGTGCTGTCTGTGGATGGTTCACGGAAGCTGCGGTGCCGTTGCGACATCGACTGGAGGAAGGTCATCTGGGGTCTTCACTGCGATCGTCAGCTGCTGTTCATTGCTCAGCCTGACGCAGTGACAGTGACGGACCTGAGCGGTCGCGCGGTGCGTCGAGTCCGCCCACACATCGAGGACTTCGGTGACATCAAGGGAATCGGCGGCAACGCAGCCTCCGTATTTGTGTCCAGTGGAAACAAAATTGCTGCATTCAGCAAAGCGACTTGGCAGATGGAGACGGTCATCACGCTGTCTCAGCTTCCTCGTGCTGATCTGCGCAACCTGGCGACTCACGACAACTGCATTCTGGTGACAGAATTTAAGCACGATCAGGTGCACAGAGTGAGCATCGACACCCAGCAGCTGGTCGCCTCCTTCCCGACTCAGAGTTCTCGCCTTAAACAGTTTGTTTGGCCATTGGATGTGGCCGTCGACAGCAGAGGCCGCCTGTTAGTGAGTGAATTGTGGGGTCACTCAGTGCGAGCGGTGGCTGCAGACGACGGGTCGCTGCTGTGGACTCTGGGGACTTCGGGCGAGAGCGGCAGCGGAGACGGCAGATTCAACCGTCCATGGGGTCTTGCGGTGGTGACGGGAAGTCCACGCGAGCAGCTGGTGGTGGCTGACAGAGGCAACATGAGACTGCAGGTGTTCAGTGCATCCTAATTTTATTCACTTGCCGAAAATAATTAAACTGTAGTCTTACTGGAGTGATTGATTTATTAAAGGTCGGGTTTTCGATCGAGTTTCTCTTATAATAAATTTTCAACACGCGATGAATTTCTTTGTCCGATAATTGTTTGTTCCGTCCAGCATATTCAGAATTTGATAATTATTGAATAGAAGCACAATAAACATTATGAATGTATTAAGTAATTAAATGAAACGGTCCTCATAACTTCTCTCATTGTTTTTCTATTTCTAGAAGTTTCAGCACCAGAAACTGGGACTTGACTTTGAATTGAATTTCAGCAAAAATGGCATGCAGTTTGCTTTAATTCTCCTCACTCGCTGCAGACTCAGCGCTCGCTTCTGTGTTGCATTTTTCTCAATGGGTCACTGCTGTGTTTTATATGCATTGGCTCAGATATTTTTAGCTGGGAAATTGTTGTTAAAATATGAGTGCTTTGAAAAGTTGAAGTTTTTGGAAATTGATGGAAGGTACAAAAAAGTAAGTGCACATACAAAACCCAATTTTCATGTACTCGTGCATTAAAGCGCTGTCAGAAACTCCGGATGCACTCCTGCATCTAACAGATTGGGATGGGATCTGTGATTCTGGAACTACATGTGCAGCACTGGCAACTGGTTCAGTCAATTCAGCGAGTTAAGTTCACTGAGCAGGACTGTCAGCAGAATTTCTGGGGTGGATGATGAACCCGAATTTTCCGGATAACTGTCTCATTCTTCAGTCTCCTTCACTAATTGAGCAGCATCAGCCTCCCAGTCTCTCTTACTAGCTCCATCAACACCCCAGTTTCTTTGGTTCCATCAACACCCATTCTCTCTTTAGCACCATCAACACCCATTCTCTCATTAGATCCATTAACACCCATTCTCTCATTAGCTCCATCAACACCCATTCTCTCATTAGCTCCATCAACACCCATTCTCTCATTAGCTGCATCAACACCCCAGTTTCTTTGGCTCCATCAACACCCATTCTCTCTTTAGCACCATCAACCCCATTCTCTCATTAGATCCATCAACACCCATTCTCTCATTAGCTCCATCAACACCCATTCTCTCATTAGCTCCATCAACACCCAGTCTCTCATTAGCTGCATCAACATCCAGTTTCTCATCAGCTCCATCAACACCCAGTCTCTCATCAGCTCCATCAACACCCAGTCTCTCATTAGCTCCATCAACACCCAGTCTCTCATTAGCTCCATCAACACCCAGTCTCTCATCAGCTCCATCAACACCCATTCTCTCATTAGATCCATCAACACCCATTCTCTCTTTAGCTCCATCAACACCCAGTCTCTCATTAGCTCCATCAACACCCAGTCTCTTTAGCTCCATCAACACCCAGTCTCTTTAGCTCCATCAACACCCATTCTTACCTCATTAGCTCCATCAACACCCATTCTCTCATTAGCTCCATCAACACCCAGTCTCTCATCAGCTCCATCAACACCCATTCTCTCATTAGATCCATCAACACCCATTCTCTCTTTAGCTCCATCAACACCTAGTCTCTCATTAGCTGCATCAACACCCAGTCTCTCATCAGCTCCAACTCCCAATCTCTCATCAGCTGCATCAACACCCAGTCTCTCATTAGCTGCATCAACATCCAGTCTCTCATCAGCTCCAACTCCCAGTCTCCATCTGCCCAGAATTAATTCAAATTGGCTTCAAAGTCAAAACTGAGTAGTGAAAACAAGTTTTACATTTATGATTTACTTAATAAACCTCATGGAGTATTCAGGTTTATTAGTAAAATATTTCTCATTGGGATAAACTGGATTTATTTTTAGTTATTTTATATTTAGTTTTAAGGCAAAGACAGTCACTGATTTGTTGCAGTGTGGTACATCGGAGTTCGCTAACAGCTGAGGGCACAACTTCAAAGGGCGGTGCAGCACAGAAAAGCAGAGAGAAGGATTGACGGGCTGCAGACACTGCCGCTGTGGGCTGTTTGGTCAGGTTTATGAGCTGCAGCTGGTTGGTTTCAGAATTCTGAATTCAGACAGACTTGGGATCTGAGCTGCGATTCTCTGGGACTCACTCTGTGTTCTCTGGGACTCACTCTGTGATCTCTGGGACTCACTCTGTGATCTCTGGGACTCACTCTGTGTTCTCTGTGACTCACTCTGTGATCTCTTGGGACTCACTCTGTGATCTCTGGGTCTCACTCTGTGATCTCTTGGGACTCTGCTTGCAGGGCGCAATATAATCGTGGGTGAGTCCAAATGGTTATCCTCGATCTGCGGCCTTGACCGCGAAGAAAATATGGATCGCTGAATCCCAGTGTCAGGATTGCAAAACAGAATGAGTCCCAGAGATCACTGAGTGAGTCCCAGAGATCACAGAGTGAGTCCCAGAGATCACAGAGTGAGTCCCAGAGATCACAGAGTGAGTCCCAGAGATCACAGAGTGAGTCCCAGATAACACGAGTGAGTCCCAGAGATCACAGAGTGAGTCCCAGAGATCACAGAGTGAGTCCCAAGAGATCACAGAGTGAGTCCCAAGAGATCACAGAGTGAGGCCCAGAGAACACGAGTGAGTCCCAGAGATCACAGAGTGAGTCCCAGAGAACACAGAGTGAGTCCCAGAGATCACAGAGTGAGTCCCAAGAGATCACAGAGTGAGTCCCAGATAACACGAGTGAGTCCCAGAGATCACAGAGTGAGTCCCAAGAGATCACAGAGTGAGTCACAGAGAACACAGAGTGAGTCACAGAGAACACAGAGTGAGTCCCAGAGATCACAGAGTGAGTCCCAGAGAACACAGAGTGAGTCGCAGAGAACACAGAGTGAGTCCCAGAGATCACAGAGTGAGTCCCAAGAGATCACAGAGTGAGTCCCAGATAACACGAGTGAGTCCCAGAGATCACAGAGTGAGTCCCAAGAGATCACAGAGTGAGTCACAGAGAACACAGAGTGAGTCACAGAGAACACAGAGTGAGTCCCAGAGATCACAGAGTGAGTCCCAGAGAACACGAGTGAGTCCCAGAGATCACAGAGTGAGTCCCAGAGATCACAGAGTGAGTCCCAAGAGATCACAGAGTGAGTCCCAGAGAACACAGAGTGAGTCCCAGAGATCACAGAGTGAGTCACAGAGAACACAGAGTGAGTCCCAGAGATCACAGAGTGAGTCCCAGAGATCACAGAGTGAGTCCCAGAGAACACGAGTGAGTCCCAGACTAGCCGTGTGCAAGCAGCTCGTGAGGTCATTCCACGATGCCTTAACTTAGCTGAAGACTGCAACATCAAGTGGCTGCATTACATGCATGTGCGTTGCGCTTGACACGGCCAAAAATATATACCTGTTAAAAGTAATTTTAGACGAAACTATATATCGTAAAATAAAAAAAATTATAATGCAGAATTGTTACCCGTTTGAAGAAAGATTAAAAGTAATTATTGATTAAAACAAAAGATACCATGCCTGATAGAAATAGATCAGAATGGAACCTGAAATATAGTTTTTTTCACTTTTCCGGAGCACATGAATAATACAGATAGCTAGATTATATAATCTGCTTATACATTTTTTTTCTTAAAAACGGCCCTGCGTCTCAGCATTATGAATATGTCGCGAGTCGTGGTTGTCGCAGAATACTTCGGGTAGGCCAGGAAGGTCTCTGTAACCAACTCTCGCAACGATGACTCCCTGGTCATCCAGCCATTCTTTGGTCATAGAATATTTGTAGATGTCCGGGACATGACGTTACATTAAGTTTCTTCACCGCGAAGATAAAATGAGGCTGCAGCATTGATCCCAAAGCCTGGAGGTTCCCATGACGACAACATTATTCTTCTCTTTACTGTCTAGTCTTGGTGTCGACAAACTGTTAATCCATTCCAACGAATAAAAATAATCTAGAATGCTGAATATCCGTTTGGGCTTAGCAAAGATCTTTACGATAAGCAGGACGGGCCGCCTCAGCCTCATGCTTGCTCCGAAACCGCTGAAGAATTCGCTCCTTGGTTACGAGATTCCGGGCGTAATAATTGACCGGTTGAGGTGTTTCTGCGATTGCCAAGATGGCGCACCAAGAAGCGATTAAGCCAAGCTACTGTCAGTAAATTTTTTACGCTTTAAAACACCGATCCGAGTTCTCACTATAGAAGCGGAAAGTTGCTTTAAGGTTAACGTGGCCATCTCCAGAACCTGCGCTCAATGTGTGGTGCCTTAAAGTAGCTAGTAAGGTCTCAACAAAGACCGCTTTTTAGGTTCGTTGGACTAAACTTTCCTTACATGATTAAACAAAATTGGATGGAAAATACCAAATCGCTGTGCAATGCTTTCTCCGTAACTTCTCACCTGATTCAAGGAAAACAACCTGCACAGCTTCATCAAAGGTCCTTCACTTCTTTAGCTATATCTTATTTTCACTCAGTAGCCTAATTTAATCGTTAATTATCCAATAAATGAAGCCAGAATTCTGAAAAGTAGGCAGACAAAGTATGCTAAGAAGTAGGCAAATTTGATAAAGTGTTAAAGTACGTACGTAGGCAAAGTATGCACAATCAAAATAAGTATAAGCCAGCAAAATCTACTTATCTACGTCAATTGCAAATACCTCCAAAAACCTACGAGTTAGAAGTTTCATAAAGATGATTCTAACGCTGTTGATAAGCTAGATAAAACTTACTATCCCACCCTCATTCCGGAAAGTCTCCAACCACGCCTAGAATTGCGCAGACTTGAGACTGCTGTTTTACTGGGACACTTATTATTTCATTAAGTTTGAAGTCATACAATGTGGACCTATAGCTGCTGTTAGTAGCTACCATTTATCCTAGAATTAATTTTTTGTTAAACTTGTAATTTTAGAAATTGGTAAATCCATATATAAAAATCATTCTAAAGTCACTGGCAAAAATGAAGATATAGTAGTGTCAAACATGACAATTTTCCTTTATGGTTATTTTCACCGCCAACAAAACTGAAAGCCGAAGTCACAGAATAGTAATAATTTTTTTTTACTTTTAGATCTAAATCAGCATTAAAAAATCACATGCAGAATTTTCATTTCTGGCAAATATGACAATATTTTACGCTAAATGCAAAATTCAGTTTTTAGAAAATAGGAATAAGGTACTAATCTTTATCTGATAAATACAGTGTATATGTACACGTAAAACAAGTGAGACAGACTGCTCTTGATAAGAATATAAACACCGGACTATCAGTCTAGCAAACTATAAAATAAAGCTTAAGAATCTACATCAATCACTAGCAATCGCGAGTTTAAATAGTCAGCCACCACCAGCTGCTCGCGTGGACCTCCCGTGGCCACCGCCAGACCCCAAGGACGGTTGAGTCTATTGCCATCAAAACCGCTCTCGCCCGGAGTGCCCAGAGTCCACAGCAGCGACCCGTCGTCAGCAGCCACCGCTCGCACTGAGTGACCATCGTTTTCACTCATGAACAGGCGGCCTCTTCTGTCGACGGCCACATCCATTGGCCAAGCAAACTGTTGGAGGCCGGAAGCATCACTTGGATAAGAACAGACCAACTGCTGGCTGTCTATGTGCACTTTATGGACCTGCCAACTCTCACAGTCTACCACCATGATACTGTCGCGATAAACCGTCAGGTTGCGCATATCCAAAGCACCCGGCAACGTGATGACCGTCTCCAATTGGCCAATCAACTTGTGCAATACAGCAATTTTGTTGTCACAACTAATAAATAAATTAGTTGCGTTGCAACTGATGCCTCTGATCTCGTCGAAATCTTCAATCTGTGGCTCTATTTGAAAAACCACGCGACCGCTCAAGTCAGTTACTGTCACTTTCACGGAGCTGCGCTGGGCAATAAACAGTTGCTGACGATCGCAATGAAGACTGCAGATGTTCTGTTTGAAATCGAAGTCACCCTGACAGCGCAGTCTCCGCGCTCCGTCCACGGACAGCACTCTTAAATGGCTACAGCCACTGACTCTGGCAAAGATGCAGGGCTCAGGCAGTGCCTCGCGATCGTCACCAGCTGCATTAATGGACACCACAAGACCTGAGCTTGGTTCGCCAACAAATCCGCGAGTGTCGCTGCACACAGTCAACAGGTCCACCTGACCATTTAATGGAACTTGATGACTGAACACAATTGGATCAAACGGCGAGTCGCTAGCGGTGAGCGAGGCGTCACAGACCTCGGGTGCGACGGTCGTTTCAATATCAATACCAATTGGTCTTGCAGTAACGGCAGCGCTAAGCAGAGTTGGACTAGCTGTTGACTCGGCGTCTCTAACATCTGGTAGAGCAGAAACAGCTGCGTCAGTCACACCTGAGTTCCTATCAGTTGCAACACTGCCAACAAGTTTCTCTATCTGTCTAAACCGTCGCAACTGCATCTCGACACAGTCATTTTCAAGCCGAAGGCGTTGCGCCAAGTCAAATTCAGCTTGCAGATCGGGAATGGACAGCTGCATAGACATTGACAGCTTTGCAATTTCTGAAATATTGCCTGCAGCCTCCGCTGCGGCCACTTCCTGTCTGTAGTTTTGAGTATCATTGAGACCATTATGACAAGTTCGTACAGCATTCAAGTATTCTTTAATCTGAAGCTGAACTCGCTGATAAAAATTATCTAATTCGCCTTGCATCAATAGGCATTCGTTTTCAATACATTTTAGCTGACCGCTAATCTGCAACTCTTGCACCAGAGGTCGAGTTCCCGGCGCAACGACGGTGGAAGATGTCCCGCTTTCGAAGAATATTTGTAGATGTCCGGGACATGACGTTACATTAAGTTTCTTCACCGCGAAGATAAAATGAGGCTGCAGCATTGATCCCAAAGCCTGGAGGTTCCCATGACGACAACATTATTCTTCTCTTTACTGTCTAGTCTTGGTGTCGACAAACTGTTAATCCATTCCAACGAATAAAAATAATCTAGAATGCTGAATATCCGTTTGGGCTTAGCAAAGATCTTTACGATAAGCAGGACGGGCCGCCTCAGCCTCATGCTTGCTCCGAAACCGCTGAAGAATTCGCTCCTTGGTTACGAGATTCCGGGCGTAATAATTGACCGGTTGAGGTGTTTCTGCGATTGCCAAGATGGCGCACCAAGAAGCGATTACTGTCAGTAAATTTTTTTACGCTTTAAAACACCGATCCGAGTTCTCACTATAGAAGCGGAAAGTTGCTTTAAGGTTAACGTGGCCATCTCCAGAACCTGCGCTCAATGTGTGGTGCCTTAAAGTAGCTTACTTGGCTTAAATTACCTGTCTATTTTAATCTTTGTGACTGATTGTTTGAACGGAGATTCATATCAGATAAAGATAAATAATCAAAGCTTATTTAGTCAAATACCAGTTTGTCACTCAATATAAATTTTGTAAACAAGCTATGAAATATGTTATTAATGATTTCCTCAACATGCAGCGCATTACAGGGTATGTTAAAAAGCTACAATTAAATTACTAATTGTTTACTACGGAAAGACAAAACAAAAAATAGTAAAAAAAACCTGCGCAAAAATATCAACCAACAATTGTTACACAGATGCAACGATACTATGTAACCTAGATAGTTCACTTGAGCTATATTAGTATCAGTGTATAGCGCTCAGTGCCACTCCCTCCTCTAAGTCATCTATATTACTTTGATTGGCCTCTGACGCCCTCACACAGTAGTGCTGGTTAAGACTATCCGTACCCGTTCCATAATAAGAAAAACTCGAACGATAGACCAGCCTCCACAAAATCAATCACTCCACAGTTTATTCGGTCTCTGGATAAAATTAGGATGCACTGAACACCTGCAGTCTGCTGTTCCTACAGTCAGCCTCCACCAGCTGCTCGCGCGGACCTCCCGTCACCACCGCCAGACCCCATGGACCGTCGAATCTGCCGTTTCCGATTCCCCTTTTGCCCGGAGTCCCCAGAGTCCACAGTGGCGAGCCGTCGTCTGCAGCCACCGCTCGCACTGAGTGACCCCACAATTCACACACGAAAAGGCGGCCTCTGCTGTCGACGGCCACATCCACTGGATGAGCAAATTGTTGGATGCCAGAAGATTGATTTGTGAAGGAGGCGACCAGCTGCTGGGTGTCGATGCGCACTCTGTGCACCTGCTTGCGCTTCCAGTCTCTCACAAGAATACAGTTGTCGTGAGTCGCCAGGTTACCCAGTAGAGCACTAGGAAGCTGAGACAGCGTGATGACCGTCTCCATCTGCCAAGTCGCTTTGCTGAATGCAGCAATTTTGTTTCCACTGGACACAAACACGGAAGCCGCGTTGCCGCCGATTCCCTTGATGTCACCGAAGTCCTTGATGAATGGGCGGACTCGACGCACCGCACGACCGCTCAGGTCCGTCACTGTCACTGCGTCATCCTGAGCAATGAACAGCAGCTGACGATTGCAGTGAAGGCCACAGATGCGCTGCTTCCAGTCGATATCGCAGTGGCACTGCAGCTTCTGTGAGCCGTCCACAGACAGCACCAGTAGGTGGTCTCTATTCAATAGAGAGGCAATAATGCAGGGCTGATGCAGAGCCTCGCTGCCGTCTTCCGCTGAATCGGTGGGAACCACATGGCCTAAGCGGTTACCAACAAATCCGCTGGTGTCGCTGCACACAGCCAGGCATGTAACATCGCCATCCAGCTCCACCTGGTGACTGAAGACCATCGGCTGCAACATTTTCTGAGGATCGTCTATGTCCTCGGGTCTCGCCGTCACCGCAGTGTCTCTCACCTCCGGTCTGGCGTTCACCGATGCGTCTCTCGACCAGTCGCCCTCTTCACTGCGTCCCGCACAAATTCCGACCAGCCGCTCGAGCTGGCCCAGAAGCCGCACCTGCACCTCCTCATTGTCGCTCTGGTCTCTGAGCAGCCGCTCTGACCTCTCAAAGTCGGCCTCCAAGTCTCCAAGCGATGCGTGCATGGACTGGACCAGGCGAAGCAGCTCCGCCATGTCGCCTGCAGCCTCCGCCGTGGCCACCTCCTGCTTGTAGCTGGAGACGTCCTCGAGGTCCCGCTCGCACACACGCACTGCCTCAAGCACACCTGAGAGCTGGCCCGTCACCCTGCTACGAAACGAGTCGATGTGTTGCTGTACCAAATCGAATTTGTGATTGACCTCTTGCAGCTGCTGTTGGATGTCGAGAGCGAGACGACGCAGCGACTCAGCGTCTTTTCTGTGTCGCAGCAGCGCTGCACGGCCAGCTGCACCTGCTGCGCCTTGTGACTCTTGTGAGCCTTGTGACTCTCGTGAGTCTTGTGACTCTTGTGAGTAGGCACGCAGCAGCTCGTCGACCTCCTCCTTGAGCTTGAATAGATTGGCCACATCGACACTGAGGTGTTGACTGCACATGTGGCAGCGGGAGAACGGAGCCACACCGACTGCAGCTTGGTTGCAGATGATGCAGAGAGGAGTTGGGGTAGCGGGAGGCGCGTCCAAACTTGAGCTGTCGCTGTGACGTTTTAGGCTCATTGTTGCTGGAGATGTTTTTAAAAAATTTAACGACTGTCGGGCAGAGATTTAACGACGAAATAAATTATGGTTTTACAAACACGAGAAGCAAAAAACTGAGTAATTAAATCCTTTTTCGCAAATTTTGGATCGTAAAGTTTCTTTGTCGATTGAGAAAATGGAGAAAAGAAAGAAATTCTACTGCAATGTAAACCCCAGAAAAGCCATAGAATTTATGTTCAGAACATAGAAAACAGACACTCAAGCCACCGTGTGTATCAAGTATCATTTCCACACCCCTGAACCAATCTTTTGAGCACATTTAGTTAATCCCCAACATACAAATATGGAAATATTATAGTTTGGTATAGTCAGCACAGCATATTATTCAAGGAAACCCCTGTGTTCACTTCGCTATATTCGAAGGGCAAATAGAGGCTTCCTTGATATTATTTTGTAAGATTAGCCACACAGTCGGTCTTGGCGTTTCACGCCAGCTGGCTTTGCACTGAATCAAACGGCTTTAGCACAGACGAAGGGACATAAATTTTTTTACCTAAAGGGCCACAATCCAGCTCATGGCAGCGGGCCAGGTGAGAGAAGAGAGAAGAGGGGAGAGAAGACAAGGCCAAATAGGAGAGAGGAGAGGAGAGAAGAGTAGTGGGGAAAGTAGAGTAGACAGGAGAGGAGAGAGGGAAGAGAAGAGAGGGGAGAGAGGAGGGGAGAGGAGGGGAGAGGATAGTAAAGGAGAGGACAGTGAAAGACGAGAAGTGAGAAAGTGAGAAGACAAGAAAGCAGGCCGGATTGCCACAGTGAAGTGAAGTTTCAAAATCCGACAGAGGCTTCGCGGGCTGCCAACCACTTGCCAAAGACAGTCTCAGTGAAACTGCTTCACATCTTGGCCATAGACAAGCTGCCATTAACTAAGGAAAGAACACACTTGGCCAACTTCCTCTATTTTAACAAACGACTTTTATTAATCTAACAACTATCTCTTAACAGTCCATTAAAATTAGAATACCAGAATTAAAACAACGCATAAGGTTTGCAGTATATTATGAATGCGTGTTACTTTGTATTTGCGTTTACAAACAAACAAAATTGTTTACAATAATAAAATAAACTAGACAAATTGCAACAATAAAATACTGCTAATTACTAACTGTAATATAAACATATGCAAAAATGATTACTAAGAGAAACTTTTCAACAACAACTCAAGTTTATAGGGCCCTAATGGGTGAGAATCACACGAAAACCCCGATGAAAACAATTCTTAAACGGTCGCCACAGTCGCCACGGGCCAAGAAGCGTCCCAGAGCCAGGTAACACAGGTAAAATAGGAAAGAAGTGACTTTCGACGACTCTAAAACGAGGAGATCTTAAGGTAAAAAAGAGTCGTATATGAGACGCGCCAGAGTCGCTGTAGAGTGCATCGAATTGCGTCCAAGTGTAATCTACGTCCCTTTATGAATTAGAATCGCATTTTGAATTGATAACAACTCTATTTAGACTACTTGAGTTAGTAGAAAGTTAAGCGCTAACACAACGAGTCTTAGGACGACCTTTTTCGCGACTCCTTTACGATTTTAACAACTCATAAGATACAATATACGACAGTCACCTTTAGTCTTGTCGAGAACGGTAACGTTTTCAACGGGAATGGCATCAGGGAGATTGGGTACTAAAGCGAGTCAGTCATATTAATATTAAAGCCAGTATTATATAGCAAGTACACAAGCAGACTCAACCCAGCGGCAGTACAAATAGCATAGACAGACAGCCCATTCGAATGACAGACCCGTGCCTCAGCACAGCGCTGCCCTCCCATCCAGCTGGAGCTTCTAGCGGTTCAAAGCCGCATCGGCAGCGCAGCATTCGACGCGTCGACGGAGACAGCGGCTGTGGAGATGTACTTTTAATTAGCGACTGTTTAACATCCGGCTTAGCTTCAGAGTCGGACAGAGACGAGTTGAGACTATCGCTGTCGTCGTCGTTACGATTCAAGAAATCATCAACCGTCTGAACCAGATGAGACAGTACAGGCTCTCTACTGGACCGGCTAGCGTCAGCATCCACACCGTAGACTACTCCATCAACAACAGTACCGTACTGACTGTAGTTCAACAACTCGAAGCTGCTATTATCATCGTCATCGGTTGAGCAGCAGATTACGGCGTGCTGTTCCGGATCAATTAGCGAACAGTCGATGCTCCACAGACTAGCCAGAGATAAAATGTTACTATCTAATAGTCCAACGCTAACTACTTGATTAGTTAGACGATAAACTGACATACTACTAGTAGTATCAGATGAATCGTAGTAGCGAACTAGATAGGCAAAACAGGGTGTCTGTCCTGGAGCTGATGGCACCTGCTGCTTGCCGCTCTGCAGCTGTTCCAGCGCGGCGGCTGCGCAACGTTCCAACTCAGTGCGCTGACCTGTTGTCGTTGCCTTGGCTGTTGGAGGCTTCGCTGACGAAGCTCGAGGCGGAGATCGCGGTGGAGTTGGCGGCGATGCGGGACAGCGGTAAGCTGCCTTGATGGCTGCCGGGACAGTGGTGGCCGCAGCTGGTGGCGGCAGCTGTCGGCGTCTCAGTCTGCCGCTAAATCGGCGCTGTTGAAGTCGACGCCAAAGACGACGTTTGGAGCAGAAATTGTGCAGCACCTGATGAGGGAGAGTGCAGAGTGAGCACTGGCTTGTAGACTGAACTCATCAAGCAGGCTTGAGCAGTATTGCGGACAGAGGAAACAATTTACTGGACAAGGAGTATAGCAGACAGTACAAGCTTAGGGAGATGGCGGATATTGGAAGGGGGCAACAAAAGACACGATTGGGGAGGAGATGGAGACAGAAAGGTAAACAGAGAGGAAGATGGAGGAGGGGAGCAGGGAGATGAAGGAAAGGGATACAGGGAGATGTAGGTAGGCAGAGAGATGGAAGGAGAGGGAGTCAGGGAATGGAGCACATGGAAATGGTGGCGGAGAGGGAGACGAGAAGACGGAGGTAGAAAGAGGCAGACAGAGAGATGGATGGAGAGGGAGACAGAGACAGGGAAATGGAGGAGAGGGAGACATAGAGATGGGGGAGAGGGAGACAGGAAGAAGGATAGTGAAACAAGGAGATGGGAGAGGAAGACAGGGAGATGGGGTAGAGGGAGACAGGGAGATGGGGTAGAAGGAGACAGGGAGAAGGGGTAGAGGGAGACAGGGAGATGGGGTAGAGGGAGACAGGGAGATGGGGTAGAGGGAGACAGGGAGATGGGGTAGAGGGAGACAGGGAGATGGGGTAGAGGGAGACAGGGAAGATGGAGATAGCGGAAGACAGTACGGCACAAGTCACTAAACTCAAACAACAAAGACAAGACTACAATAAATAAGCCCAATACGAGACCGAACCTCTTGCACAGATACGGGCTTTTTAGCCAGTCGATTCCACAGCTGAGCCCGCTCAGACAATCGCGAACTGCTGAGCAGAAATCGATCGATCAGATGCTCGGGATGAGCCGGGCATATCCACAAATCCCATCGGGATGGCGGCACAGTCAGCGGCGGATCCAAGCAGTCCAGATGATAGCACAACGAACAGTAGTCGCACGGCAGCAGCGGTGCACGCCGGCAATTACCGCCGCAGACGTAGCATCTTCGAACTGGTTGGGGCACAAATGCGCCCAATTCGAGTTCGATAGATCGAGCGGCTCCGCAGTTGGTTCGCTCGGCGAGGCCCGGGATTAAGAGGCCGCCCGTGGCGTCGGCTCCACACGCGACTGGCGGAGCAAATTCTCGAGGATTAGCGGCCTGGACTGCGGTTGCTAGGGCGAGGAGGCAGCCGCCCGGGCTGTCCAGGGATTCGCTGTCGGCTTTGTTTGATGAATCTCCGGCGTTGAGCAGGCGAAGCGAGCACTCGTGGCAGTACCTGGTTTGGTGGCGGACACGTGCAAATACGTGTGCTTAATTCTCACTGATGTGTCTGTCTGTGTTTGTCTGTCTGTCTGTGTTTGTCTGTCTGTCTGTCTGTCTGTCTGTCTGTCTGTCTGTCTGTCTGTGTGTGTGTGTGTGTTTGTCTGTATGTCTATCTACCTACCTATCTATCTATCCATTTATCGATCTATCTTATCTATCGATCTATCTATCTATCTATCGATCTATCTATCTATCTATCTATCAATCAATCAATCAATCAATCTATCTATCTATCCATCTATCTATCTATCTATCAATCAATCAATCAATCAATCTATCTATCTATCTATCTATCTACCTATCTATCTATCTATCTATCTATCTATCTATCTATCTATCTATAGCCTATCTATCTATCTATCTATCTATCTATCTATCTATCTATCTATCTATCTATCTATCTATTTATCTATCTATCTATCTATCTATCTATCTATCTATCTATCTATCTATCTATCTATCTATCTATAGCCTATCTATCTATCTATCTATATGTATCCATCTATCTATCTATCTATCTATCTATCCATCTATCTATCTAACTGGTAGAGACAGACAAATTTACCAATCATGAGTTGGAGCAGCCTCTTTCTCTAGCGGCGGATTGAGACACTCCGGGTGGAAGCTGGCCGGGCAGCGGTCGCAGCACAGCAGGTCGCCGTCAGCGCCGCAGCTGTCGCACTCCACATGATTGACAGCTCTAGGCGCTTTCCAATCGCCGGAATAATATCGATGATGCTGAGCTAATAACTGCTGCTGATGCTGCTGTTGATGATGATGATGCTGCGCTGGCTGCTGACTTGAAGATTCAGCAGCCCCAGCTGCAGCGATGTCGGATCCACTGCCTGGAGTAGCAACCAGGCGTTGGATCTCGTGCATGAGACTGCCCGACGGGCTGGGATGAGGAACAAACTCCTGCAATTGTGGGGCATGTGGGTACACGGAGACGGCTACTGTGTAAGGGTTTCAGAGGCCAATTTAAGTAATCTTGTATAGGCAAATAGTTCGATTGAAAAATAAAGAATTAGAAATGAGATGATAGCTCTAATAGTAGCTTACACTAATCAAAGTTTTAAGTTTTCATCAAATTTTTTGATAGTAAAATGACAATAAAAATTTATTACTAGAAAAATTGTACTGAACAATACGAGAGACAGGGCAGTGATCTGATTCCTGACCCTGGAGGGCTCAAAACCTGCTGAAATCCAAAGTCGAATGGCTGGCATGTATGCTGGGGCTGCCCCCTCATACACCACTGTCAAGAATTGGGCAGCTGAGTTCAAGCATTGGCTGCAACTCTCTCAAAGATGACCCTCGATGCACATGCCCCTGGACTGGTGTCACTGCTAAAAACATCCAGCACATCTAGGCCCTGGTTGATAGTGACTGGCAAGTAAAGGTCAGGAAATTTGGGCAGACACTGGGCTCTCTGATACAGGTCATTGAGATCCTAAACCAGCATCTTTATCTGTCAAATGTCTTGGCCTTATGGATCCCATAAATCTTGACAAGCAACCAGAAATCCACACAGTTTCAATATGCAAAGCTTGTCCCGCAAGCTTACAATCCAGATCGTGCTAGCTTTCTGTCCTGCTATGTGACTGGTGATGAGCCATGGATCCACCACCACAATCCTGAATCAAAGGAAGAGTCAAAGTAGTGGCTGCCAGTTGGTTCATCTGCACCATTGAATGCACGGACTATATGCAGTGCAGGTAAGAAAACGCTTACTGTCTTTTGGGATGCCAAAGACTAACTGTTGCTGGACTTTCTGCCAAACAAGCAGACAGTCATAGGTGCCTACTATGCCAATCTGATTGTAAATTTATGCAAAGTAATCAAGGAAAATTTGCGGGGAATGCTGAGCCATAGTACTGCTGCATAACAATGTACCTGCTTATACCAATGGGATGGCAATGGCAATTGGCAGCATTGCAGGGTTCTAAGAGCTGCTACACCTTGCCTATTCATCAGACCTTGCCCCTAGCAACTTTCACCTATTTCTGCATCTAAAGCAGGTAACTCTGTAGGCAGTGATCCAATACTAATAAGGCACTAAAAGATGCTGCAACCTCCTGGTTTGAGGGATGCTCAACATAGTTCTTTCAGAGTGGCATCAAAGCACTGCAATCAAGATGTCACAAGGCTTTCATTTACCAAGGCTTAGTGAAAAAGAGCTAAATGTTTTTGTCCAATTCTCTCTCCTTCACACCCATAGTCAGGAAGGTTGTAGATTTCACACAAAATTATAGCACACACAAGAACTTTCTGGCACACATGGTGCATATGGCACATAGTGCGCCATACTTAATGCAGTCTATACAGTAAAATATTTTTAGTTTATATATAAAGTATGACATGTATATATATACTTGCTCCATTTTCAAATATCTAATTCAATTCAAATAGTATAAAAAGTTTTTTTCCAAATCTACAAATGATACACATTATATTAAAAAATTAAATATTATGACCATCTTTACTTTATTAAAGGAAGTGCTTAGGCCCCCTACCTTCACAATACCATAGGAATAATTTCTGTCTTATTCCAATGGCCATGGGAATAATGTTTTGCTTATCTGTATAGCACACCAATAAGATATCTGGCCTATCTTTTACATATGCCATAGGAATTATTTTGTTTATCTACATGGCACACTGACAAGATATCTGCCTTATCTTCTACATTTCAATCTTGCTAAGAGGATAGACACTAAATTTTAATCATAGATTCTGTCATAGACTATGGTAAAAATTTAATTTATGTACAATTACTAGAATAATTTACTTTAAATCATAACTTATCAATAGAAAAAAGTGTTGTTTTTGCATAGAAAGGCCAAAAAATGTTTATTTCTATAAAACAAATGTTTAAGCAAAGTTATGTTATTATACTGCACTCAAAATGTAAGCAACAAACTAAATTATTCCCATGGCATATGTAAAAGATAGGTCAGCTATCTTATTATTATGCCATGCGGATAAGCAGAAAATTATTCCCATGGCACACATAGAATGTAGGGCAACTATCTTGTTTGTGTGCTATGCAGATAAACAAAAAATTATTCCCATGGTACTATTGGAATAAGACAGAAATTATTCCTATGGTACCATGGGGATAGGCCTAAGCACTGCCTTTAGTGCCTTTAATAAATCATGAAAGAAAAATTTAGAAATATATAAAATTCAAAATTCAAAATAAGATTCTTGGTACACATGCATGGACTTTTCTACTTGGCGCATAGCATACAGTTAAAAATTTGACTAGGAATTTGTTGCGGCGCACATGGTATATCTTCCTGACTATGGCTTCATACCAAGGCTTAGAACTTTTTTTTTAAATTCCTTTTGTAAAGTATTGATTGATACTTTGATGCTTATATAATGCCAAAAAACTATTGCATGTATTTTAACTATATTTTAGAATGTAAATTTAAATAAACTTAGTTTTTTATTTTGAAAAATAATGAAACAAATAGCCAAATAGGCCTACTAAGTTATTTTACAACTTAATGTGTAGGATCTCTTTAATCCATTTGAAACATTACTAGGCCTATTTACTAGCAAAATTAAACAAGCCACGTGGCTCTAAATAAAAAAAACAAAAAGATATTGATAATAAAAGATAAATAAATAAAATAATTAAGATAAGATATATTTTTGATATGTTCAAAAGTCAAAACTGGACCTTGAAATTAGACCTGAATGATCACTGATAAGCGAATGAGTAATGTAGGCCTATTTTGTAGGCCTAGGGCCTATCTTGAAATGATGTCTATCTATCTCGAAAATCAAGTCAAACTATACTAACTATTTTTTCTGAAGTTAAAGATTATTATTAGAGTCAATTAGACTTAGAAAAGCAAGTCATTGAATTACATAGAAACAGCAGCTCTAATCAGACAAATATTAATTTCTAAGGTAGTAGTAAATTTGGCGCAGGCTTAAGGAGCCTGTTTTGCCAGTATAATCCGATGTATTTAGTATTTGTTCAAAAGGTTAAATTTTTACACGAGTTACGATGCGAGTTACGATATTTGTAAAAGTAAGGTATTTGAAAGAGCGTCTAAAGGTTAAAGGTCATTTTAAGTCATTTTAATAACTTTTTTAAGATGACCCGCATTCGAAATCCAACTCCAACTCCAACTCCAAATTCGGGAAAAGATAAACAAATTTTCAAATCCTTCAAAAGCTAACCGTATGTCTAAAACTGGGATAATCAGATGATAAAAATCAAAAATAACAACTGTTTTCTACATTTTTGTGACTTTTCAGTCACATTAATTCATCCATCTAGTTGCTATTGATCTTCAGTTTAAAATAGACGAAATAAATTCAACAATTTCCGTACATTTACAGACTCTATTAAAATGTTTGAAGACCTGGTCTGCACTCAAAGCTGAAAACTAATTTGAAGTTGAAGTAGAAATCAAAAATAACAAAAGAAATCTACATTTCTGTGCAATTTCTGCAAGATTCATGCATCCAGCTCGGAGTTATTGACCTCTAGTTTGAAATGGACGCGTTTAAATGCATGCGTTAAATGCATGCGTCAGATTCGACGCGTATGCATTTAAACGCGTCCATTTCAAACTAGAGGTCAATAACTCCGAGCTGGATGCATGAATCTTGCAGAAATTGCACAGAAATGTAGATTTCTTTTGTTATTTTTGATTTTTACTTCAACTCCAAATTAGTTTTCAGTTTTGAGTGCAGCCCAGATTTTTAAACTTTTGGTTTCATACTGTAAATGCACTAAAATGTATTCATTTAAACGCGTCCATTTCAAACTAGAGGTCAATAACTCCGAGCTGGATGCATGAATCTTGCAGAAATTGCACAGAAATGTAGATTTCTTTTGTTATTTTTGATTTTTACTTCAACTCCAAATTAGTTTTCAGTTTTGAGTGCAGCCCAGATTTTTAAACTTTTGGTTTCATACTGTAAATGCACTAAAATGTATGCATTTAAACGCGTCCATTTCAAACTAGAGGTCCATAACTCCGAGCTGGATGCATGAATCTTGCAGAAATTGCACAGAAATGTAGATTTCTTTTGTTATTTTTGATTTTTACTTCAACTCCAAATTAGTTTTCAGTTTTGAGTGCAGACCAGGTCTTCAAACATTTTAATAGAGTCTGTAAATGTACGGAAATTGTTGAATTTATTTCGTCTATTTTAAACTGAAGATCAATAGCAACTAGATGGATAAATGAATGTGACTGAAAAGTCACAAAAATGTAGAAAACAGTTGTTATTTTTGATTTTTATCATTTTATTATCCCAGTTTTAGACATGCGGTTAGCTTTTGAAGGATTTGAAAATTTGTTTATCTTTTCCCGAATTTGGAGTTGGAGTTCGAATGCGGGTCATTTTTTTAGGCCACTCGAACGCACCCTTAAATTGCTTTTTAAATTTTTGCTATTTTAATTCCATAAGTTATAACACGAAGTATACAAAAATTAAATAAATTATTGAAAATTTGTACTGCTACAAAACAAATTTTAATTTTTTTGCAATGTCCTAAAATTGTAGTTAATTTTTTTTCGGCAAAAATGGTTGTTTTTTAAACTTACTGAAAACATTACGACATGTGCGTCTGTCGGCGTCGAAGCTGAAGCTTTATACACTTGTTTTCGTAGTTTGTTCGTCGTTTCAGCGAGTAGTTCAGCAAACAGAAGAAGGAAGGATATATAAAAAGTTCGCACTTTTAATATTTAGTTTACTTTCTGCAATAATAATGTCGAAAAATTATATTGTAACAGCCCAACGATCTACTGCAGTAAGCTGCTCTCTTACAGGTATGCCTGATAAGATAGAATACTGAATAGACGATAGTGAATCCATGTAATATATTTGTTTTTTGTATCTATGAAAGTTCATTAGTCTCATAATTTTAAATGAAGGTTTTATTTATACATTTTTTTATTTCTAATAAATTTTTTTACATTGTATTTAACTCGCATGGCTATGACTTACTTAACTTGTGCCTTAGCCTATGGCTTGCAATATAGACCTATGCTATGATTTATGAATCCATCCAAATATACTAAATCTCTAAGGTTTGTATGTTTGCTTGAATGTCCATAACGCTCTAGAGCTCGCTATTCTTGACTGATTTTGATCGCGTTTTCGCCAAAAGATTCAAAATTGTCCAGAAAGAAGACAGTTAAATCCATATACTAAAAATGAGTTGTCTATAGCTATGCAATAGATTTCAGAAAAAATTGCTCAACCAATTTTCTTCAAACTTGCACCATTTGATCAGAAATTTTTCTGGGGACAGTACATCCATCCTGGCTAAGAAATTTCTTAATGTTAAATATGATATAAAAACTAACTATCTTATATCTATATAATTGAATGCTATACTGTCTACAAATTTGCATATAATGTTGTTATAATTATGTTCTATTTATTGAACTATTTTGTTCAAGTTTTTAGTATATAAAAATAGGCCTTGAATGATTTCAAAATTTATTTTATATACTAGGCCTAAAACTAAAACTTTTTAAATTATTATTTAGTTCTATGAATAACATCTTTGAAAATAGAATAAAGCCAGAATATTTTATTTAAACCTTAGGCCTAGGCTTAAGTGCATAAGTAATACTAATAAACATTTTTTTAGAATTTAACTGATTTTGAGTTTATTATCTAAAAATTTCTAATTTTAAAATATAAAATAGAAATAAAGATCCTTTGCTAGGCCTAAGCCTAGTTATTTATTAAATATTGTTAGACAGTTTGTTAAACAGAGTCTATTAAAGACTTAGGCCTACTTTAAAAGTATATACATTATATATTAATTGTTTTTTTACCTTATAAATATAATTTTCTTTAATAATATAATATTGACATATTAATTTTTGTATATCCTCTTTTATTTAGTGTTTTGAGTTTATCTAGAAACATTGTTGGCACCAATCTATATTGGAATTCAATGTAGAGCAATGGTAGCATAGGTGGAGGGCAGAGGGGATATTGCCCTTGGGTGATAACCCTCTTATCTCCTTAGGGGTGACTACCCTCCTATCCCTTTATAGAGATGTTCCGAAAGCGAATTTTCTATCAAAATCGAAATTGAAATCGAAATCGAAATTTTCCGAAATCGTAATTCAGAAAAACAAAGTTTAGTACAACCGACACTCACTTTTCTACTTTCGATTTACTGCTCATGCAAAACAAAATACATGTATGTTTAGCAGAAGTTCGTTTATTTTGGGCCACTAAATAAGTAGAATCCCTCATTGCCACTTTTAAATGCAAAATTTTTTTTCGACGCAAAAACTACATATACTGTAAATGTGTTAAGTAATTTATTTGAACTAGTGCCTTTAAAAGAAACACTAAGGCGCGTATATTGCATTACTAGACGGTATTAAAGCACGGCAGCAAAGCGCGCCTTTTCCCTGCTAGACAAAACAAATTTCTCTGCCTTTATCCGTCTAGGCGGTAGGGTATAGGGTGTATACTGAGTTGTACATGTATAAAATGTACAGTTAAAATGTACATGTATCAGTACTGCATGACTAGCAATAACTGAGATCGTGTAAACAATAATGCATGTACATGTACAGTAAATGTACATATATATACTGTAAAATGCGAAAAATATGCAATATATCAGCAGACACTTTTGCAGCTTTAAAGTGCAACAAAATTTACGAAAATTTACAGTTCCACATGTACAAACTACCATATTACATGTCCTACATGCATGGAACAGTTTTAACAAATTCAAAAAGTTTTACATGTAAAAACTGTATAATATCACCGATAAAAGACAGTAACAAAGTTCTAAAAAAACTAAAATCAAATAAAAATTTCAGAAGTAGGCACTTCCGAAATTTTGACTTCCAAAATTTTTTCGAAATCAAAATTTGCTCTAAAAAATCCGAATTTCGGAAAATCGAAATCGAAATCAAAATTTCGGAACATCTCTATCCCTTTATAGGGTAACCCACCATAATTGTTTATTATAAGCTTATTATATGCACTTTTGTGAGATTTTAGAGTAATGCACTACTCTAATTCAGAAAATTTGCTAGGGGAAGAGGTGACCACCCAACTACCACCCCCTCCCCCCAATAGGAGGTACTGTGCCGCCACTGATATAGAACAATAAATGAATGATAATTGATAAGCCTAACCTATTTTAAAGACTAAAACTAATTTTGCTATTTATCTTTACATGTTAAATATTTAGCTTACCTAGCTAGGTGATGGTGGCCATAAAGAGTTTGTTGCAAAACCAATCTAATCAAATACAAAAAATTGTAAAAAGGTATATAGGTAAAAACAAAAGAAAAATATATTTTAAATCCTTATGGCAGCCAATGGCCATTATTGTAGACAGTGTCTTGTGGGGATTGACTCCTAGTTATATAGACACAATCTGGCATATTGGTGCCATTAAGTATTCAAAGGGGGTGTCTAGTGCATTTTAGACCTTGGCTAAAATATAGTATTTAATAGTTAAAACAAACAAAAAATATACTATATTTGATTTGAAAAAGGATCTCTAAAGATTAGTTCATAGAAATTTATAAAAGACTGTTATACCAAATAAAAAATTATAAGATTTTATTCAATATACTTTTCTTTCATTTATTTGCTTATTTGATTTATTAGGCTTTTCAAGTTCTCAAATTACAAAAGTTTGGTAGTGTTTTATTTTATTTTAGTGGGCTTTTAAGCATTATTTGATTTTCTAGTTTGTAAAAGTAACATTTTTCAGTTAGGCCTATTTTTTGTTTTGATATCATCTTTTTCAAGTTTATATTGCTTTTGATAAGTTATGTGTATCACTTATACTTAATAATAATTAATCATAACATCAACTCAACAACAGGTCATTTCACTGGCAAGAATCATAGAAATTTGCTAGTTGCCAAGCACAACACTCTCGAGTTACATGTTGTCAGCTCCAGTGGCGTCAAGACTATTAAGGAGATCTCTATATATGGCAAGATCAGTGTACTGCTTGGATTTCAGCCTCAGGTATCTATTTTATTATCTAGTAATATCAGCTGGGTTTTTATGTCATGGCATATCATCTCCAGATGCCAAATTAGTAACCCATTTTTCAATCTGGCTGCCATTTGTTTTTTTTGTTATTCAAATTTGATTGAAGGATCAATAAATTTATAATCACTGGAATTTCAAGACTTATATTAACTGTCAGATTTAAGTACCCTGTAAGCATAGAGTCTGCAGACCTCTGTGGATCTAAAAGGCGCAGGTATTTTATTTGATTTTGAACTTTTTCAACTCGGCATCTCAAATTAAGACCCAGGATGCCAGTAACAATGCCATCAGGCCGCTGACTCTGCAGTTCGATCATCGACTCCTCATCTGTGACCTTTGTCTCACAAGTCACAATCTGGATGTTGACACAAACAGCCGCTTTACCAGCACTTTCATCACTGCGCTCGGCGGCAAGCGTGGAGGTGCCGAGTACGTGGAGTTGTGTGCTGCTGTTCGAGCTGCTGTGGAACAAGCAGTCCCGCTGATACGACCAGCCTAGTAGGGGCAGCCGGTATGGCAAGACGACTCCGCGATTCGGCAAGCGAGGGAAGAGCTGGAAAGACTCCGCTTGAGCAGGAGACCAACCCGCGAGGCAGAGGAGGCCTTGGCGGCTGTCTATCTGCAGCGACTGCAGACTGCTGTTGATGACGCCATTCGGGCCGTCTCTGCCGCGCATCTACTGTGTGGCCAGTGAGGTCGCCAGGGTGATGAATCGCGTGCTCCCAACGAATGGACCACGGTGCACATCGTCGCAGTTCCTAAAAAGCCGGACACCACACGGCTAGAGGAGCATCGAGGTATCTGCCTTCAGTCCTGCACTGCGAAGTTGTTCATCCGGATGCTGTTATCGCAGTTGCAGCCCGTACTGGATCCGTACCTGCGTCCTGAGCAGAACGGCTTCCGGCCCCATCGCGGCACAGTAACGCAGCAGATCCTGGCTATTCAGCAAGTTATCGAGGAAGCGCGGACACCCCAATCGATCCTGATTGTCATCTTCATAGACATCAAGAAGGCATTCGACTCGGCCGTAAGGTCTGTGCTCCCAAAGGTGATCTGTGCGTACAACGTGCCAGAGCAGCTGATATTCGCCATCATGGCGATGTACCGTGATACGAAAGCTGCTGTTTCAAGACTGGACGGCCTATCGGACTTCTTTAAGACATCCTCCGAAGTCCGGGGTGCTTCATCGAGATGCGCTTGCGCCGTTCCTGTTCGTTCTGTTGCTTGGCTGGGCGAGTGTTGGCCTGGTAGTCAACACGCAGAAGACCGTCGTGCTCTGCGTTCCGGACGACATCGAGACTGCAATTTTCTGTCGAGGCGCTGATGGGCAGGTGACGAGGCTTCCACGCTGTCAGCCGGTGCAGGAGGTGCTGCTGCTGACGCTGCAGGCGCGCACTCGGCGTTTCGTCGACTGCCTGCTGGCTGATGCCGGCTGTGCTGCCTACGCTGGCGCCAAGGCCCTGAAACGCGCCCTGTTGACATTGTCCCACGCCTGACTGTTGTTGTTGGATGCCGAATAGCACAGTAAAAGTTGCCACATCGTGTCTAAGTATTATTTTCCTGGCAATAATAATACTAGAAATCCTTCCCTTCTTTGAAAAAAACCGCCCTATATTTACTAAAAACATTCTAGCCTGCCTATATTTTTATAGAGTTCTCAGAAAAGCATACAGCTAGCTTTATTACTTTTTATTTCTTTCGCGCAGGGTCGATCATCTGGCACCGATTTGATTTTCCTGCTGACACAAAAGAAGGACGCCATGATACTGGAATGCCAGGTAGACAACGCTGGCTTGTCAATGATGGAAGCTACTGAGGCTGCTGGTGATGATTTAGCTGACAACAGCCACTGCCTGAAGGTGGTGACACTGGCCTCTGGCAATCTGCACGAACGAATTGGTAGACAATCTGAGAACGGTCCGCTGGGCATTGTGGATCCTCGCGGTCGTGTAGTGGCTTTGCAACTATACGAAGGCCTGCTGAAGGTTATTCCAGTGTCCTTTGTTCAGAAGCCCTACAATCCGGAGGCCGGACCGGACACGTTGAAAGCTTTCAATGTTCGAATCGAAGAGATCGACTTGGTCGATATGACTTTCATCGACGGAGTGAATCCTACGATTGCCTATATAACTCAGGATTCTGTTGGGCGTCATCTGAAAACTGTGGAAATCAATTGCGACACCAGAGATCTGGCGCCGGGGCCTTGGAAAATTGATTCTATTCAAGCACAGGTACAATAACTTGCATATTTTATTATATATTAATTAGCCACACCGATTTCTAATGTTCATTCGAGAAATCGCTTTTATAAAGCTGTTCTTATTCCAAGAAATCACTTACCCAGCGATTCCAAGAAATCACTTACCCAGTGATTCCAAGAAATCATTTACCCAGTGATTCCAAGAAATCATTTACCCAGCGATTCCAAGAAACCACTTACCCAGTGATTCCAAGAAATCACTTACCCAGCGATTCCAAGAAACCACTTACCCAGCGATTCCAAGAAATCACTTACCCAGCGATTCCAAGAAACCACTTACCCAGCGATTCCAAGAAACCACTTACCCAGCGATTCCAAGAAACCACTTACCCAGTGATTCCAAGAAATCATTTACCCAGCGATTCCAAGAAACCACTTACCCAGCGATTCCAAGAAATCATTTACCCAGCGATTCCAAGAAACCACTTACCCAGTGATTCCAAGAAATCATTTACCCAGCGATTCCAAGAAACCACTTACCCAGCAATTCTAAGGCATTACTTACCTAGCAATTCAAATAAAAATTCCCAGCCATTTAAAAAAATATTATTCAAGCAATTTTAAGAAATAAAATACGTAATCATTCTAAGAAATCATTTATCCAATATTTGTAAGAAACCAATCACCTCGCCATTCAATGAAATCGCTTTCTAAGAAACTGGTCCGACTTACCCGATTATTGGCTCTTGTGCTTCTAAGAAACTCAACTAATTGTTAAATTACTTATTTCCATTGACAGGCATCTATGCTAATTCCGCTGCCAATGCCGCATCCGGGCCTACTAATAGTAGGCCAAGAGACCGTGACAATCCGTTCAAAGGACGGCTCATTAAAAACCATCGCCCCGCCAGTGATTCGAACTTCGCCAATGCTGGCCTTTGATCGATTGGATTGCAATCGATTCCTATTGGGCGACATGGCCGGCCGGCTGTTCATGCTGTTCCTAGAGAGGGAAGGCGACCGAGTCAAAGATATGAAGGTCTGTTGGTGTTTAAAATAACATTTGAGCTCAGTTTTATTGATTTGTTAGAACTCGTTCTAACTAGCAGGATCAAGTCTATTTCTGCTGGCTCAAAACTCAAAACGTTTTAGCTTAACTTGTGCTGGGTAAACGGCGGGAGTAACTATGAAATAATTGCCTCGGCATCTAATTACTACAATCAACTTCAATGTAAAAACATTTCCAGGTGGAACTACTCGGCGAAATTTCTATACCGGAGACAATCAGTTACCTTGACAACAATGTTGTTTTCATTGGCTCCCGTTTCGGCGACAGTCAATTAATTCGCCTATTAGTAGAGGCCGATAGTTCGGGCAATTTTGTTAGCGTATTGGAAAGCTTTGTCAATATTGCACCAGTGGTTGACATGGCAGTTGTTGACATTGACAACCTGGGCCAGGGACAGCTAGTCACCTGTTCTGGCGCATTCAAGGACGGCAGTCTGAGAATCATTCGCAGCGGAGTCGGCATCAACGAGATGGTTAACATCGATCTGGCCGGCATCAAAGGCGTCTGGAATCTGCGAACAGCTGGCAGCAGCTTTGATAACTTCATCATTATCACCTTCCAGAATCAGACCAAGACTCTATTAATGAGCTGTTCGCCCTGCGATCCGGCTATGGAGATTGAGGAGGTGCCAATGCCCGCATTTGAAACTGCCGAACGCACCTACCTGTGCCAGAATGTTCTTGGCGGTCAGATTGTTCAGGTAATGATAATCAATAATCTTAAGTAGCAGGCATATTGGTTTTGAAATGTTTTTTGCAGTTTATTTCCATACTACACTACTGATTAAATGTTTTATAAGTAGCACATAATGAACAGAGTAACCAAAATTTAATTAATATAAAATGTCAGGTCACGCCGCAGTCCGCTCGCCTATTGGATTCCACTGGCAAGCGTCGACTAGCTGAATGGCTGCCACCATCTGGTCGGACAGTGTCCGTCTGCGGAGCCGGACAGCGTCACCTGCTAATAGCTATTGGCCGACAGCTCACCTGTCTAGCAATTGGCGAAGGCACTTTGACTGTGCTAGCCGAACGCGAGCTGCCAAACGAAGTGGCCTGCATCGATGCCACGCCATTGCCAGATGGATTTGATGATGGCAGCGGTATTGTAGCTGTTGGCCTGTGGGTTGAGATCTCTGTGCGACTGCTGCGGCTGAGCAATCTTGAGGAGGTCTGCATGGAACCGCTTGGCGTTCAGGTTTGTGTTTTTGACCTGCTTAGATCTATCTGCAGTATGTTGAACCATTAGATCTATCTGCAGTATGTTGACCCATTAGATCTATCTGCAGTATGTTGACCCATTAGATCTATCTGCAGTATGATGACCCATTAGATCTATCTGCAGTATGTTGACCCATTAGATCTATCTGCAGTATGATGACCCATTAGATCTATCTGCAGTATGTTGAACCATTAGATCTATCTGCAGTATAATGACCCATTAGATCTATCTGCAGTATGTTGACCCATTAGATCTATCTGCAGCATGTTTACCGATTAGATCTATCTGCAGTATGTTGACCCATTAGATCTATCTGCAGTATGTTGACCCATTAGATCTATCTGCAGTATGTTGACCCATTAGATCTATCTGCAGTATGTTGACCCATTAGATCTATATGCTGGTGTGTCATGTTGACCCATTAGATCTATCTGCAGTATGTTTACACCCATTAGATCTATATGCAGGTGTGTCATGTTGACCCATTAGATCTATCTGCAGTATGTTTACACCCATTAGATCTATATGCAGGTGTGTCATGTTGACCTATTATATTTATCTCTATTCATCCCACTCCAATTACTGTTGCAGATCATTCCGCGCTCCATAGTCCTGGCCACAATGCCCTGCGGTGTTTATCTATTCGTTGGCATCGGGGACGGCACAATGGTGTACTTTACCGTTGTACCCGGGCCCGCTCTGGTTAATAGGAAGCACGTGATTATTGGTACTCAACCTATGGGATTGTGCTGGCTGCCTTCTCAGAGCTTGTTTGTCTGCACTGACAGACCAGCCATTGCTCACTGCGTTTCGGGGAAGCTGGTGAGTTTTTACTATTTAACGCCACCCATCACCTGAGTATATCCCCTCTCATCACCTGAGTATACCCCACTCATCACCTGAGTATACCCCACTCATCACCTGAGTATACCCCACTCATCACCTGAGTATACCCCACTCATCACCTGAGTATACCCCCACTCATCACCTGAGTATATCCCCACTCATCACCTGAGTATACCCCACTCATCACCTGAGTATACCCCACTCATCACCTGAGTATACCCCCACTCATCACCTGAGTATACCCCCACTCATCACCTGAGTATACCCCACTCATCACCTGAGTATACCCCACTCATCACCTGAGTATATCCCTATCATATAAAAAATGACCAAACCCTTCAACCAGGTAATCTCCCACGTGAACACTCGCCAAGTGAATTACGTGTGCCCTATACTACTATCAGCAGCGTCTAGCGATGCCCAGCAGCCGCAACAGTGCATCTGCCTAGTAACCAACAGCCAGTTACTATTCGGCACCATAGACGACATGCAGAAGCTGCACATTCGAACTCTGCCGCTAGGCGAATCTGCCAGAAAGGTGGCTCACCAACCCGAGTCCGGCACCCTAGCCGTGGTCACCTCCCGGGTTGATCTGCGTCACGAAGGCGGCTATGCTCCTGCCAGATCCTCTGTCTCTGTCACTGCCCCGATCCAGCTCACACCGGATGGAGCCGCCACAGCTGCCGGCAAGCGACATCATCCGCACGCGTCCGGTATGGTCGGCGCCGCTGCCACCGTAGCTTCCGCCGCCGCTGCTGCCGCCGCCGCCGCAGCCTCATCAGCCGAAGTTGATGAAGAACTCGAAGTGACCTCTGTAGTACTGCTAGAACAGAATTCTTTGCAACCGCTCTGCTCGATGCAGTTTCCATCGAATCCGAGCTGCGTTGAGACTGCCACTAGTATCACCTCAGGCCAGTTTGGCACCGATTGCGCCACCTATTTCGTAGTTGGCACCTGCTATATACGGCCTAATGAGTCTGAACCGTCTGCTGGGAGGCTGCTAATGCTGCAGTATTCCGCAGATAGTCCTTATCTGACTAAGGTATTGCTTCTGATATTAGCTAAGCTCTTCTGGGTACTTATCATTGATCTATAGACATCTGATATTTTTTCCAGATAATATTTGAGAAAATCTCCCTCGAGATGAGATTTCGCCATTTGAGAGAATCTCTCCTACTTCGGGATTTCCCCATTTTCATAGAATCTCCCCTAATCTGGGATTTCCCCATTTAAGAGAATCTCTCCCTAAGCTGAGATTTCCCCATCTGATAGAATCTCCTAGAAGTTGAGATTTCCCTATCTATTGAATCTCTTAGAAGTTGAGATTTCCCTATCTATTGAATCTCCTAGAAGTTGAGATTTCCCTATCTATTTAATCTCCTAGAAGTTGAGATTTCCCCATCTGATAGAATCTCCTAGAAGTTGAGATTTCCCCATCTGATAGAATCTCCTAGAAGTTGGGATTTCCCCATCTGATAGAATATCCTAGAAGTTGAGATTTCCCCATCTGATAGCATCTCCTAGAAGTTGAGATTTCCCCATCTGATAGAATCTCCTAGAAGTTGAGATTTCCCCATCTGATAGAATCTCCTAGAAGTTGAGATTTCCCCATCTGATATAATCTTCTAGAAGTTGAGATTTCCCCATCTGATCAGCTGTCGCTCACTAGCAGCTTCCCAATTTCCCGCCCGCCAGGTAGCGGAGAAGGAGATCCGAGGCGCGCCCTACTCAATGTGCTGCTTCAACCAGCGCCTTCTGGTCTGCGTTAACAGTTCCGTCCGCCTATTCGAATGGAGCGAAAACGAACGGGAACTCCGATTGGAATGCTCCCACTTTAACAACATCATCGCTCTGTACCTCAAAACTAAAGGGGATTTCGCTCTGGTTGGCGACCTGCTACGCAGCATGTCCCTGCTGCTGTACAAGCCGGTCGAAACCAGTCTGGAAGAGATCGCCAGAGATCACGCGCCTAACTGGATGTTCGCCATTGAAATTATCGACGACGATGCATTTCTGGGCGCAGAGAATTGCGGCAATCTGTTTGTGTGCTCAAGAGAGTCGGAGAACTCTGGCGGGGAGGAGAGGCCAAGACTGCAGGTTTGTGTCACTCTCTTGTGTGTGTCACTCTTATGTGTGTCACTCTCATGCGGGTCACTCTTATGTGTCACTCTCATGCGTGTCACTCTTATGTGTCACTCTCATGCGTGTCACTCTTATATGTCACTCTCATGCGTGTCACTCTTAGATCCGTGTGTGTCACTCTCTCATGCGTGTCACTCTTAGATCCGTGTGTGTCACTCTCTCATGCGTGTCACTCTTAGATCCGTGTGCGTCACTCTCTCATGTGTGTCACTCTTAGATCCGTGTGCGTCACTCTCTCATGTGTGTCACTCTTAGATCCGTGTGTGTCACTCTCTCATGCGTGTCACCCTTAGATCCGTGTGCGTCACTCTCTCATGCGTGTCACTCTTAGTTCCGTTTGCGTCACTCTCTCATGCGTGTCACTCTTAGATCCGTGTGCGTCACTCTCTCATGTGTGTCACCCTTAGATCCGTGTGCGTCACTCTCTCATGTGTGTCACTCTTAGATCCGTGTGCGTCACTCTCTCATGTGTGTCACTCTTAGATCCGTGTGCGTCACTCTCATGTGTGTCACTCTTAGATCCGTGTGCGTCACTCTCTATGTGTGTCACCCTTAGATCCGTGTGCGTCACTCTCATGTGTGTCACTCTTAGATCCGTGTGCGTCACTCTCTCATGTGTGTCACTCTTAGATCCGTGTGCGTCACTCTCTATGTGTGTCACCCTTAGATCCGTGTGCGTCACTCTCATGTGTGTCACTCTTAGATCCGTGTGCGTCACTCTTAGATCCGTGTGCGTCACTCTCTCATGTGCGTCACTCTCTCATGTGCGTCACTCTCTCATGTGTGTCACCCTTAGATCCGTGTGCGTCACTCTCTCATGTGTGTCACTCTTAGATCCGTGTGCGTCACTCTCTCATGTGTGTCACTCTTAGATCCGTGTGCGTCACTCTCATGTGTGTCACTCTTAGATCCGTGTGCGTCACTCTCTATGTGTGTCACCCTTAGATCCGTGTGCGTCACTCTCATGTGTGTCACTCTTAGATCCGTGTGCGTCACTCTCTCATGTGTGTCACTCTTAGATCCGTGTGCGTCACTCTCATGTGTGTCACTCTTAGATCCGTGTGCGTCACTCTCTATGTGTGTCACCCTTAGATCCGTGTGCGTCACTCTCATGTGTGTCACTCTTAGATCCGTGTGCGTCACTCTCTCATGTGTGTCACTCTTAGATCCGTGTGCGTCACTCTCTATGTGTGTCACCCTTAGATCCGTGTGCGTCACTCTCATGTGTGTCACTCTTAGATCCGTGTGCGTCACTCTTAGATCCGTGTGCGTCACTCTCTCATGTGCGTCACTCTCTCATGTGCGTCACTCTCTCATGTGCGTCACTCTCTCATGTGTGTCACCCTTAGATCCGTGTGCGTCACTCTCTATGTGTGTCACCCTTAGATCCGTGTGCGTCACTCTCTCATGTGTGTCACTCTTAGATCCGTGTGCGTCACTCTCATGTGTGTCACTCTTAGATCCGTGTGCGTCACTCTCTATGTGTGTCACCCTTAGATCCGTGTGCGTCACTCTCATGTGTGTCACTCTTAGATCCGTGTGCGTCACTCTCTCATGTGTGTCACTCTTAGATCCGTGTGCGTCACTCTCTATGTGTGTCACCCTTAGATCCGTGTGCGTCACTCTCATGTGTGTCACTCTTAGATCCGTGTGCGTCACTCTTAGATCCGTGTGCGTCACTCTCTCATGTGTGTCACTCTCTCATGTGTATCAGTTCTTTTGTATGCGTCACTTTCTTAGATCTGCATGTCTCTTAGATCTTTGTGGGTCACTATCTTAGATCTGTGTGTTTCGCTGGCTTTCCTGCTTACACTATTCTTATCAATTTGTGTGTTACTCTCACCTATCCTTTGTGTTACTCTGCTATGTAGCTGTTCTGAAGCAACTCTAAATTTTTTAAAACTGATTGCTACCGATCAATTATCATCTCTTAGAAGCAATGCGCCCTGTCACACACACGCAGGAGAACGCCTGGTACCACCTAGGCGACACAGTTAACACTTTCCAACACGGCTCATTAGTAATGAGCCAATTAGGCGAACGCCTGGTCACTGTGAGCACTCCAATTCTATTTGCTACTCAAAGCGGCGCAGTTGGTCTCATCTGTCAGCTACCGCCGCCTCTGTTCGAGTTTCTCAACGAATTGCAGCGCCGGCTAGCCAGTCTTATAGTCGGAGTTGGCGGAGTTGAGCACTCCAAATATCGATCGTTTGAGACTGAGCACAGGACCGAACCGGCTAAGGATTTCATTGATGGCGATCTGCTGGAAGCTGCGCTCGATTTGGGACGCGACAAACTCGAGACTGTCGCTCAGGGACTCACGAGAAAGGTGCGGTGTGTCTGCTTTATCTACCCTTTTTCTGTGTATCTCACTCTCCCCTGTGTATCTCACTCTCCCATTTTTGTATCTCTCTCTTCCTCCTGTGTATCTCACTCTCCCCTGTGTATCTCACTCTCCCATTTTTGTATCTCTCTCTTCCTCTTGTGTATCTCACTCTTCCTCCTGTGTATCTCACTCTCCCCTGTGTATCTCACTCTCCCATTTTTGTATCTCTCTCTTCCTCTTGTGTATCTCTCTCTTCCTCTTGTGTATCTCACTCTTCCTCCTGTGTATCTCACTCTTTCTCCTGTGTATCTCTCTCTTCCTCCTGTGTATCTCACTCTCCCCTTTGTATCTCACTCTCCCATTTGTGTATCTCACTCCTATTTGTGTATCTCACTCTTCCATTTGTGTATCTCACTCTTCCATTTGTGTATCTCACTCTTCCATTTGTGTATCTCACTCTCCTATTTGTGTATCTCACTCTTCCCCCTGTGTATCTTCTCTAGCTATCTACATAGAGGGAGCAGTACTGTTTTTAGAAAGCAAGAGCCCCGTGCACCCTGTGTGAGCGTGTGTATGAGTTCTGTGCCAGCGTACAGAAGCTGCACAGCCCTCACTATTATTTAAACATAATTCTCCAACAGGTTATATACTTTATCGGTTAATTTCAGACGGACTTCAGCAGTGCAGTGTCCGACAGCGTCCCATGCACAGTTGAAGACTTGATCAGAATCCTTGAGGAGCTGTCTCGGCTGCACTGAACTTTTATTGCATTATTGGTTGAACCTGTTGACTCTATGGTTGATTTATTGTGCTGCTTTATTATTACTGACCCTGGATCTGCGAGCCCAGATGCTTGACTTAGCTGAGGGTGTTTGTCACTGAGCAGCTTGGTCTATAAACTAACTATACGTAAGCTTTGCTAATTAGTATTTATAATATGAAATTAAACTTTTAAATAGAAAATAAACAGTCGATCTCGTTTAAAACTGCACTTTGCATGTTTGCTCTCTTTCGACATGTACTAGGACCATATTTTCGTTATTCGTTGTTTTCTGATCCACTATTTTGCTTCTCCTTTTACCGACTTATCGACCCCGTGACCGTCAACAATTCATCAATTATTGTCTTATCTAAGTGTCTATTAATAATTTATTTTTTTATGGGCTTAAGTTCTGTGTTAGACAGACTTGCTTGAACATCTCAATGAGTTTATATCTTTACGATATTGTAGTATTGATAGTAGAAATTAACTTAGTATGCTCCTATACACATAATAATGACTCTTAGTTGTAGCGATATATAAATAAATGCGTTACGGAGTGCACGCACAGTGTAGGGACTTCGTGTTTTCTTGGGCTCATTTTGTTTCAAATTGTCACAAAATCAATTGAACTGATTTTATCATGTTGGTCTTTTGTTTGTGTTTTTTTATTGCAGTACCAAATCCCTTCATTGATCCCTTCATTTCAATCCTAAATCCCTTCATTGATCCCTTCATTTCAATCCTAAATCCCTTCATTGATCCATTCATTTCAATCCTAAATCCCTTCATTGATCCCTTCATTTCAATCCTAAGTCCCTTCATTGATCCCTTCATTTCAATCCTAAATCCCTTCATTGATCCCTTCATTTCAATCCTAAATCTCTTCATTGATCCCTTTATTTTAATCCTGAATCCCTTCATTGATCCCTTCATTTCAATCTTAAATCCTTTCATTGGTCCCTTCATTTCAATCCTAAATCCTTTCATTGATCCCTTCATTTCAATCCTAAATCCCTTCATTGATCCCTTCATTTCAATCCTAAATCCCTTCATTGATCCATTCATTTCAATCCTAAGTCCCTTCATTGATCCATTCATTGATCCCTTCATTTCAATCCTAAGTCCCTTCATTGATTCATTCATTTCAATCCTAAGTCCTTTCATTGATCCCTTAATTGCAATCCCGAATCGCTTCATTGCAATCTCAAATCCCTTCATTGATCCCTCACCGCATATCAGAAGAAGCACCTGAAAAATGCTGATAATTATAGTTAATTAAAAGCATTATTACAAATTCTTCAGCAAAGCTTTAACAGCAATCAACTTCCTCCCAGCTGGGTTTGGCAGCCTGCTCCGCAGCCACCGCCGCCGCCCCAGCCTCCCTTTCATCAGCCCCCGCCTGTTCATCATCATCAGCAGCAGCAAGCAGCTTCCAGCATCCGCAATGATGAGGCATCAGCAGACTCGATAACAGATACTCGAGTACTGCACATCCGCCGCTGGCCAGCCCAGCTGCCCTGGTCCCAGGCTCACCGGCTCTTTGTCGACGGTTTCGGTGCCGTAGCCGTCTCGCCGAATCCTCGCCTATCGGGCTGCTTGTACGCCACGTTCAACGATTCGGCGAAGGCCAAGGCGGTGTTGAAGTGCCTCCACGAGGAGGAGCTGCTGGCAGGCCGTCGGGTTTGCGTTGAATTCGCCCGCCGTTGTCAGGCGGCCGCCGCTTGTCTCGACTGGGGCGGCGGCTGGACGGCGGCTGAAGAAGCCGAACGAGCGGCCACCTCCGAGGCTGTGTGGCTGTTGCGCAACGATGCTCGGTTTCGTAGAAAGGTTCTCGGCTTGCTGCGTCGCGGCAACTCGGCTGCAAAGGATCAGCTGGTTGCCAGCCATCGGCAGAGTGCAAGCACTGATGGCGCAGATGAAACTGCAAATGTTAAGCCTGTTGAACAAGTTGAAGAAGAAGAAGAGTGCCCCTCGTCATTATCTTTTGCTGCTTCAGCTGCCAAGAAGCCTCGAGGAGTTGCTGCTGTTTCTGCTGTTGCCCAGTTCAGCCGGAAGCACCTGTTGCCTAAGCCGCGGCCTGCTCCAGCGCTGCTTCCGGTGACCGCCGCAGGTGCGACGACTGCCGCCCAGTCGGTGCCGCCTCAGCTGCGGCCGCCGGCACTTCGTCTGCCAGCCAGAATTTCACTTCCGGTTGCGCCTGCACAAGCGGCTGCGGCTTTGCCAGCGCTGGAAGTGCCACAGACTGGCTTTGGGTTCGGTCGGCTCGTGCCATCCGCTCCGTCATCCGCCCCCATTTCCGCTCCTGCTCCGTCATCCGCCCCCATTTCCGCTCCTGTTCCGTCATCCGCCCCCATTTCCGCTCCTGCTCCGTCATCCGCCCCCATTTCCGCTCCTGCTCCGTCATCCGCCCCGAGTTCCGCCCCCCTTCCCTGTCTGACCCGCATAGGTGAGCAGGAGCGCTCCCAGCTGGCTGCATTGCGCAACTACAGCCCAGGCAAGCCGGCCAACAGGCTCTACTTGAAGAATCTCGCCCGTTCAGTCGTCCAATCGGATCTCGAGTCAGTATTCGAACCCTATTCGGCTCGAAAAGTTCGCCTGCTCACTTCCGGTCGGATGCGCTGTCAAGCGTTTGTTAGCTTTGATAGCGCGATTGAAGCGACTGCGGCCCTGGAAGCTCTCCATGGCTGTGTGCTGCACAATAAACCTATGGTTGTGGCGTTTGCCCAAGCCCGCGATACTGACGCTGATGATAATGATTAGTTTTATACTACTGAACCGTCTAAGTAGTGTGACTACCAGCATTAAAAAATACACTTGACATTCAGTGCCCAAAGCTAACTACTTATCCTACTTATCTTCTTATCCTCAGCTTCTCATAGTTTCTCTTCGTCTGATGTGTCATCAATAACTTTTTTACTTAACCCGTGTTTCAGCTGCTAGTCTATCTAACAATGAGCCTTGATGACTCCAGCGACAGCTCGAGTTCGGACGCGTCTCCCGCTACCCCAACTCCTCTCTGCATCATCTGCGACCAAGCTGCAGTCGGTGTGGCTCCGTTCTCCCGCTGCCACATGTGCAGTCAACACCTCAGTGTCGATGTGGCCAATCTATTCAAGCTCAAGGAGGAGGTCGACGAGCTGCTGCGAGCCTACTCACAAGAGTCACAAGGCGCAGCAGGTGCAGCTGGCCGTGCAGCGCTGCTGCGACACAGACAAGACGCTGATTCGCTGCGTCGTCTCGCTCTCGACATCCAACAGCAGCTGCAAGAGGTCAATCACAAATTCGATTTGGTACAGCAACACATCGACTCGTTTCGTAGCAGGGTGACGGGCCAGCTCTCAGGTGTGCTTGAGGCAGTGCGTGTGTGCGAGCGGGACCTCGAGGACGTCTCCAGCTACAAGCAGGAGGTGGCCACGGCGGAGGCTGCAGGCGACATGGCGGAGCTGCTTCGCCTGGTCCAGTCCATGCACGAATCGCTTGGAGACTTGGAGGCCGACTTTGAGAGGTCAGAGCGCCTGCTCAGAGACCAGAGCGACAATGAGGAGCTGCAGCTGCGGCTTCTGGGCCAGCTCGAGCGGCTGGTCGGCATTTGTGCGGGACGCAGTGAAGAGGGCGACTGGTCGAGAGACGCTGCGGTGACTGCGACATCCGAGGAGATAGACACTGCTCATAGACTGCTGTTCGATCCGATGGTCTTCAGTCACGAGGTGAAGCTGGATGGCCTTTTCCGGTGGGTGGTTGTGTGCAACGACACCAGCGGATTCGTTGGTGACCGCTCAGGCCGTGTGGTTCCCGCCGATTCAAAGAAAGACGGCTACGGGGCTCTGCCTCAGCCCTGCATCCTTGTATCATTCTGTCCAAACAGAGACCACCTACTGGTGCTGTCTGTGGACGGCTCACAGAAGCTGCGGTGTCACTGCGACATCGAATGGAAAGAGCACATCTTTGGCCTTCACTGCGACCGTCAGCTGCTGTTCATTGCTCAGCCTGACGCAGTGACAGTGACGGACCTGAGCGGTCGCGCTGTAGTCCGCCTACAGACCGAGGGCTTCGGAGACATCAATGGAATCGGCGGCAACGCAGCCTCCGTGTTTGTGTCCGGTGGAAACAAAATTGCTGCATTCAGCAAAGCGACTTGGCAGATGGAGACGGTCATCACGCTGTCTCAGCTTCCTCATGCTCGACTTGGCAACCTGGCGACTCACGACAACTGCATTCTGGTGACAGACTGGAAGCACAATCAGGTGCACAGAGTTCGCATCGACACCCAGCAGCTGGTCGCCTCCTTCCCGACTCAGCGTTCCGGCCTTCAACAGTTTGCTTGGCCATTGGATGTGGCCGTCGACAGCAAAGGCCGCCTGTTCGTGAGTGAACATGGTGGTCACTCAGTGCGAGCGGTGGCTGCAGACGACGGGTCGCTGCTGTGGACTCTGGGGACTGGCGAGAGCGGCAGCGGAGACGGCAGATTCTGGCATCCATGGGGTCTTGCGGTGGTGACGGGAGGTCCGCGCGAGCAGCTGGTGGTGGCTGACGATTACAACAGCAGACTGCAGGTGTTCAGTGCATCCTGATTTTATTCACAGGCCGAATAATAATCGTACTGAAGGTTTCTGGAGTGACTGATTTGTTGGAGGCCGGGTTTTTGTTCGAGTTTTTTAATAATTTTTTAATGCGACTACTTTCTTTGTCTGATAAATGTTTATCATGTCTTGTACATGTCAGAATTGATATTTATTAAATAGAAGCACATTTAACATTATGCATGTATTAAGCAATTATATTAAACTTATGTTGGCCGTCAACACTTCTCTCATTGTTTTTATTGTTCTAGAAGTTTCAGCATCTGAAATCGGGACTTGACTGTTGAATTGAATTCCTGCAAAAATGGCATGCAGTTTGCTTAAATTCTCCTCACTAGCAGCAGACTCAGCGCTCGCTTCTGTGTTGCATTTTCTTCAATGGGTCACTGCAATGAACACAATTCAATGCACTGCTGCTGCAATGTTACTGATGTTACAAACTGCAACCATGTGCGCAGGAAGGCGGTGAGCTGAGGGATCAGAGCTGAGTCTGCTCGAGTGGCGGTGCTGAGGGGTTGCGGGGGGGCTCGATAATCGATCCGTGCTGAGCACTCACCATACAAAATGCCCACTATTACTCCCTGAGCACACTTTCCGGGAGTTCTGAGCGCCTAAATCCAGCTCACTAAATTGAGTCAATTTTGGGTGCGGCTGCAGCCTCAGTGCCGAGTGGCCTCTGCCTGAAGTCCACTTGAAAATCTTGATTTCTTACAAAAAGTACTTGTACAATTTAGCTATGGTTTACCACATATACAGCCATTTAGGTAGAGGAGAGACTCAGAGATGTGCACACTGCCGCAGGGAAAGCCGTGTGGAATTCAATTTACTCAAGTTCGGTGGCGCTAACATGACCACACGCATTCTCTTACTGAAAAAGTCTAACTGAATCTTTCACTCAAAATTTATGAAAACCTACGATCTACAAAACCTTTATGGTCTCTCGGGCAGAGTCCATTCCATGTCTTTAAACAATAGCGGCTACCTGCTCTATTAGGTCCCATTGTATTTCCGTAGCTTTGCCTGCGGCAGAGTCCCTCGTGCAAACGCGTTATAGCTAGGAGCCCGGTTCCATGCGGGCCCACGGAATTCCCGCGGCGGTGTGTACATCCCCTCTACTACTCGTGTAGCTTCCTGTAGAGTTTGATCAGATCGGATGCTTCTGTAGAGAATTCAAATGATTTGAAGGCGATAAATAAAAATATTGGAGCAATTGTAGACCCCACGGTTGCAGCTGTTTGATTGCGCGTGTGCATGATTATATTTACTTTTTTATAGGAACATTCCGGAGACGAGAATATTTTAAACAGAGTCCCGTGGTTATTTATCTTAATGTATTTGGAATATATATTTATCGCGAAAATTTCTAGAATTACAATGCATGCTACTACACGTTGTTGAACAAGATTTTTACTTTATTTCTAATGAATTTGAATGCATTTGAATTTTTGTCATACAAACACTTTATGATGCAGCTG
Source organism: Macrostomum lignano (assembly GCA_002269645.1). Classification (NCBI taxonomy): domain Eukaryota; kingdom Metazoa; phylum Platyhelminthes; family Macrostomidae; genus Macrostomum; species Macrostomum lignano. The sequence continues at coordinate 129,137 of NIVC01000200.1, read as the reverse complement.
CTGATATGACAAAAAAAAATAACTAAATCTGCTTCTGTCAAAAGATTTTGTCATTTTGATTACCACAAAATCATGACTTCTTATCTTTGCAGTTCATTTTCAATCATAGCCAGCCTTCAATTTTTTTCTGGGAAACACGTAATTTCCCTTTCATGTGCGCTTTAGTCTCCCTTTGTCGCACTGCAAGTCTGCGGTGACCAATTTCAGTCAGGTGGTGAGCTCAGGTGAGTCTGGCATGCAGCAAACACAGCATGCAGAATTCAAGTCGGAAAATGCGATTTTCACACCAAGACTGCATCTTGATGAAGTTGATGTAGCTGTGGTTTGTGCTGCTTGTGCTCAAACTGCTGCTCAAACTGCTACTCAAACTGCTACTCAAACTGCTGCTCAAACTGCTGCTCAAACTGCTGCTCAAACTGCTGCTCAAACTGCTGCTCAAACTGCTGTTCAAACTGCTACTCAAACTGCTGCTCAAACTGCTGCTCAAACTGCTACTCAAACTGCTGCTCAAACTGCTGCTCAAACTGCTGCTCAAACTGCTGCTCAAACCCCAAGATCTACATGATTACGCCAGCCGCCAATGTCGCCCCGACGCAGCCGGCCGCCATCTCGGGCCGCCGCCTCAGTCGCCGATTTCTCCGCCGCCGCATCGCCGCGGAGCACGCGGACTCGACCAGCGCCGCGGCCATCGCAGCGCCCAGCCCGGCCACCAAGATGTAAAACACGCCGGCCACATTAACGACTGCCAGCGGCGACTGGCCGGCGTCGCTCGAGTCAGAGTCGTCGGTGGCGCACTGGCCCTGTGGGTGGTAGCGGGGTTCGAGCTCGATCGGGACTTGCTGGCAGTAGCGGGGTTCGAACTCCGGCCCTGTGCGATACTGGACCCAAAGAATGCCGTAGCTGAGCCAACGGAAACCGGTGCTCCCATCACAGGCCTCTCATGGGTGCAAATTGCAGTGCCCTAATTACATGTAATTACAGGTAGGAGTAGAACCCAGGACCCCAGTTTCATGCGAAAAGTTTGATTTCTTCGATTTGTGTACAGCCAAGTGTGCTCAAGGTCTCGGACTCTAACACCGATCTTTACCTTCTCAATCCACCACTTCTTGTACAGCTCGGCCAGCACCTGCTGCTCCCTCAGCTGCAGGATGGCATCGTTGAAGAGCTCTCTGAGCGGCGAGCCGCGCTGGGTGGCCACCCCGTAGCCGTTGTCGCCGAACGGGTGCCCGACCATCATGGTGTCGCAGGGATCGCGGTTGTTGTGGAACTCGTTCATCTTCGACTCCAGCAGGAAGGCGTAGCGGCCGTTGGATTCGCGAACTCGCTGCACCCCGGCCGCTGTGGTGCTCGCGTACACCTGGGCGGGTTTGCGGGGCTCCGGGTGCAGGGGATCTCTGGGTGTTCACGGGGATCTCTTGGTGTTCACGAGGATCTCTGAGTGTTCACGGGGATCTCTGGGTGTTCACGGGGATCTCTGGGTGTTCACGGGGATCTCTGGGTGTTCACGGGGATCTCTGGGTGTTCACGGGGATCTCGGTGGTGTTCACGGAGATCTCTGGGTGTTCACGGGGATCTCTGGGTGTTCACGGGGATCTCTGGGTGTTCACGGAGATCTCTGGGTGTTCACGGGGATCTCTGGGTGTTCACGGGGATCTCTGGGTGTTCACGGGGATCTCGATGGTGTTCACGGAGATCTCTGGGTGTTCACGGGGATCTCGGAGTGTTCACGGGGATTTCGAGGTGTTCACGGGGATCTCTGGGTGTTCACGGGGATCTCGGAGTGTTCACGGGGATCTCGGTGTGTTCACGGGGATTTCGAGGTGTTCACGGGGATCTCTGGGTGTTCACGGGTATCTCAGTGGTGTTCACGGGTATCTCAGTGGTGTTCACGGGGATCTCGGTGGTGTTCACGGGAATGTAATAAAAAGGTGAATACACAAATTTCAAATCTTATAAAACCCTAAAGCGCCAAATCAAACCAAATCCGGCCCCCAACCCCAAATCCCCAATCCCAAGCCGCACCTTATCAGAGTTGCTCCTCATCACGGCCCCGATGCCGCTGTAGGGCCAAATCTTGGTGCTCAAAAAGAAGGCCTGAGTCGAGCCCGAGGCGATGGTGCCAAACAGCATGCCGCTGGTCTCGTGGGCTCCCAGCAGGTCCGGCCAGCTCTCGATGGGTGTCCGCAGCAGCTCAACGGTCAGGGAGGCGGCCAGGATGGCGGTGTAGTCAGCGATCATGATCAGGGTGAAGAACCACCACACGCTGGTTACCAGTCGAGCACCTGAGCTGCGGGGCGAGATGTCCACACTCTGGTTGACGATGGAGGCCAGCGCGAACCACAGCGAGTTGAACAGCGAGAAGTCTCTGCGCCTCTTCCGCAGAAGCAGAAGACTGCAGGCCTGCAGCTGCTCGGAGTCTGAGATGCGCCACTCAACAGGGCTGAGTCTGGCGCACAGGTGCAGACCGGCAATCACCCCCGCGCCGCATGTGAGCATGTAGGGCCACACCTGTGCTCAGTTGGGTTCAGGGATGGGGCAGCTCATGTGAGCATGTAGGGCCGCACCTGTGCTCAGTTGGGGTCAGGGATAGGGCAGCTCATGTGAGCATGTAGGGCCACACCTGTGCTCAGTTGGGGTCAGGGATGGGGCAGCTCATGTGAGCATGTAGGCCACACCTGTGCTCAGTTGGGGTCAGGGATGGGGCAGCTCATGTGAGCATGTAGGGCCACACCTGTGCTCAGTTGGGGTCAGGGATGGGGCAGCTCATGTGAGCATGTAGGGCCACACCTGTGCTCAGTTGGGGTCAGGGATAGGGCAGCTCATGTGAGCATGTAGGGCCACACCTGTGCTCAGTTGGGGTCAGGGATGGGGCAGCACATGTTGGCATGTAGGGCCATCCTAGGTCCCAGATCCTAGATCCCAGATCCCAGATCCTAGATCCCAGATCCTAGATCCTAGATCCCAGATCCTAGATCCCAGATCCTAGATCCCAGATCCTAGATCCCAGATCCTGGATCCCAGATCCTAGATCCCAGATCCTAGATCCCAGATCCTAGATCCCAGATCCTAGATCCCAGATCCTAGATCCCAGATCCTAGATCCCAGATCCTAGATCCCAGATCCTGGATCCCAGATCCTAGATCATAACATAAAATTCATAATATGTCATAATATGTCTTAATATAAAATTACCAAAAATTTTATTGCACGCACCCGTTGAGCTTACTTGCAGTTAGACACTCGGGACTGGTAGGAGAGGCGGCACTCATGGGGGGGGGCAGCACTGAGGACTGGCAGGATAGCAGGAAAAAGCGACTAGGCAGTTAAACCTAGGGCTCAGTGAGCATGGACATGCAAAGCCCAGCACAGCAGACGACGTCGCCTCACCTGAGACAGCGGCTGCAAGAATCCGAAAATTCCCGGCTTCTCCTTGCGCGGCTTCTTGATCATGATTGAGATGCCAAAGGTGAGAAACGGCTCGGTGAAGTCCACCACCTTCGATCGCTCCGTGTTGATGGTCAGCGGCGCGAATGCGACATCGGCGGTGTCTTGAAGCAGCTCGCCGATCATGCCGTTCCACTTGTCCGCCTCCGCTGTCGCTGCCGGAGCGCTGGAGTTCCTACCGCCGTACTGACCATCGTGGACAAGGTGCACCGAGTACTTCAGCCCGCCAACTCGCTCGGCAATTCGCTCCAGCAGCTCCATGCAGAAGCCTTCAAACGGCAGGCGACGTGGCGACGCAGACGGTGCGGTGTCGTTGCTACCGACGTCATCGGCTGCTGTCGCTAACGATGCAGTTTTCGGCTGCACGAACGGCCTGGACTCGATGGTCACCACCCGGATGAGACTCGGCCAGCGCAGCGACGACTTCGCTGTTCGGTTCCGGCGCCCCCTGAAGCCGACACCGATGTCACTGTCGCTGCTATCGAAGAATCCGCCGCCATGAGCAACGTCCGGCGACAGTTGCATCGGCCGCGAATTCGAGTTCGACCGCCAATCGTCCAGATGCCGGAAGCCGTCCGGGCTGTTCAACTGCAGCACCGGCACCGACAAACTCGTCCGCCGCTGACTGCCACCGCCGCCGCCGCGAAAGGTGACACGGCCGGTGTAGCCAACGAAATCAACGGTGTTGGCCAGGTGCCACCGCATCCGTTTCCTGGCTTCTGTCGTCGTTCTCGACGATGCTGCGTTAAGGTCGAGCTGAGCTGCTGTCGCTGCTGTCAGCGCCGCGGTCACCGAGTCCATGACCAGAGCCACCGTCTGCAGCGACGGAGGAGGAGGCGGAGAGGAGCCGCCATGGCCTTCGCGCTGCCGCTGTTGGGTTTCAACATGCTGACTGATCAGCTGCCAGCGGTGCTTGAGGTCGCGAACCTGCAGTGTCCGGGATGTGATTGGGGATTGTGTCCGGGATTATGTAATTAGGGATTGTGTCCGGGATTATGTAATTAGGGATTGTGTCCGGGATCATGTAATTAGGGATTGTGTCCGGGATTATGTAATTAGGGATTGTGTCCGGGATTATGTAATTAGAGATTGTGTCCGGGATTATGTAATTAGGGATTGTGTCCGGGATGTGATTGGGGATTGTGTCCGGGATCATGTAATTAGGGATTGTGTCCGGGATTATGTAATTAGAGATTGTGTCCGGGATTATGTATTTAGGGATTGTGTCCGGGATTATGTAATTAGAGATTGTGTCCGGGATTATGTAATTAGAGATTGTGTCCGGGATTATGTAATTAGGGATTGTGTCCGGGATCATGTAATTAGCTATAGGGATTGTGTCCGGGATTATGTAATTATAGATTGTGTCCGGGATCATGTAATTAGGGATTGTGTCCGGGATTATGTAATTAGGGATTGTGTCCGGGATTATGTAATTAGAGATTGTGTCCGGGATTATGTAATTAGGGATTGTGTCCGGGATGTGATTGGGGATTGTGTCCGGGATCATGTAATTAGGGATTGTGTCCGGGATTATGTAATTAGGGATTGTGTCCGGGATCATGTAATTAGGGATTGTGTCCGGGATTATGTAATTAGGGATTGTGTCCGGGATTATGTAATTAGGGATTGTGTCCGGGATGTGATTGGGGATTGTGTCCGGGATCATGTAATTAGGGATTGTGTCCGGGATGTAATTAGAGATTGTGTCCGGGATTATGTATTTAGGGATTGTGTCCGGGATGTGATTGGGGATTGTGTCCGGGATTATGTATTTAGGGATTGTGTCCGGCATTATGTATTTAGGGATTGTGTCCGGGATTATGTATTTAGGGATTGTGTCCGGGATTATGTATTTAGGGATTGTGTCCGGGATTATGTATTTAGGGATTGTGTCCGGGATTATGTATTTAGGGATTGTGTCCGGGATTATGTATTTAGGGATTGTGTCCGGGATTATGTATTTAGGGATTGTGTCCGGGATTATGTATTTAGGGATTGTGTCCGGGATTATGTATTTAGGGATTGTGTCCGGGATTATGTAATTTAAGGATTGTGTCCGGGATGGGATTAGGGATTGTGTCTGAGATTTGATCGTCCCATCACCAGCGGTCAGGCAGCTCGACCCATTCCGCAGACTCCGGATCACACACAAGTGCACCAATACTGTACGCAAACAGACACTCACACACGCGCTCACTCAGGGTGTACCGCGGCCCTGACATTCTAATCGTCAGACATGTACTCTCTCTGTGCCTTGGGACTTGGCCCTCATCGATCTCTGGCCCCTCAACACCTGTCCATGTCTCACCTCCCGCCTCCCGAGCCCCAGCAGCTGCAGGCCAGTCACGGACACCCCGCTGTACAGCAGCCCCACCGTGGGCAGCTGCGCCGCCGCCCCGTCGAGCAGCAGGTAGTGAAACTCGCGCCTATTCAGCCCGGCTCCGCTCAGCGATGCCATCAGGTGCTGCACCTGCTGCTCCGCCGGCTCCAGATCCACCACCACCCGCCTCCGGTGCTTGCCGTCCAGCTCAGGCACATCCAAGTAGCGTCGGGGTAGCGGCACCTCTGTCGCCGGCAAGTAGACAGTCCGGAGTTCGAGTCCCGATCGGGCAGCTGTGGCAGCCGACTGAGCAGCCCGGGCCAGACCGTCAGCGCTGTTAACCAGATAGACGGCCTGGCGCCACCCGAAGCCCAGCGCAATCTTCAGCGCCGCCTCTGGCGCCAGACTCGGTCGCATGTAGAATCCTCCGGCGTCTCCGCTGGCTACTGCTGTTGCCATGACAACGGGCAGGCTGAGATTTCTAGCTAGATGAGCAACGTGACTCATCGAGTCCAACTCGCTGCTTACAGCTATGAGACAGGCGACGTCTTGAAGTTCGCGACGTATTGCTAGCTGAATTTCCATCGGGTCGGCAGCGTCTGCCACAGCTAGGCGCCATTGTACGGCGCCACTTGGATCTATTTGACGCCGTTTTAGCGTCAAATAGAATGCGGAACGAAGTTGAGCATTGCCACTTGGCAACACGGCGCCAAGAGTCAGCGTTCCTGCTTTGAGAACAGCGTCGGATGCAGCGCAAAGGCAGACAGCAGACACTGCTGCTAGAAGACAAAGATAATGCTGTCTGAGCATTTCTGTCACTGGGTAGAATCACTGATATTCGTCTGGGCTGTAGTTTGTAGTTGCAGCACTGCTAGCGAGCTGATCGAGTCCACTCGTTTTTAATGATTTTGCAGCCTTCAAACCGGAGCGGCCATTGGCTGCCGGTCGCTGGGAGCTGGCTGGAATATTGGGAACTCTTCTCTTCTACACTGCTCTCGCTTTTGCGCGGTCTCCAAGTGTCCCAGGTCACTCTCCTCTCTGCCCTCTCCCTGTCCCTCTGCTTGCCTATTTCCGGCACTGCTTCCCTGTCCGGATACCTGATCTCAACCGCTTCTACTGATCATCTTCTCCTCTCTCACTTCTCTCCTCTCTCCCCCCTACCCTCCTTCTCCCTTCTCTCCCTCTCTTCTCTCCCTCTCCATTTCTCTCATCTCTCCCCCTACCCTCCTTCTCTCTTCTCTCCCTCTCTTCTCTCCCTCTCCATTTCTCTCATCTCTCCCCCTACCTTCCTTCTCTCTTCTCTCCCTCTCCATTTCTCTCATCTCTCCCCCTACCCTCCTTCTCTTTTCTCTCCCTCTCTTCTCTCCCTCTCCATTTCTCTCATCTCTCCCCCTACCCTCCTTCTCTCTTCTCTCCCTCTCTTCTCTCCCTCTCCTTTTCTCTCATCTCTCCCCCTACCCTCCTCTCCTTCCTCTCTCCCTCTACTCCCTCACCATCTCCCTCTCCTTTTCTCTCCTCTCCTCTCCCCCATACCCTCCCTCTCCCTCTCATTCCTTCTCCTTCTCTACTTCCTTCTCTACTCTCTCCTACCCTCATCTCTTCTCTCCCTCTCCCTTCCGCCATCCCCCTCTTCCCTTCCCTCTTCTTCTCTGCTTCGTTTTTTTAATTTATTTCAACCCGAATGTCCACCCAGCTCTCCTGAATCCTACTATGCCACTCCCCTAAACTAAGGCTAAATCCACTTAAAAGAAAGAAACACCGCAAGCTATTCTAAGAAACAGCCGTGCAAAGCGAAGCCAAACTCGAAACTCGAAAGAAGAGAGGAAGACTGCACGCGATATTCGATGGCTTCCGTTGCCTGATTGATTATTCAACGAATTATTCGGAAAAATATCCCGACATTGATCTCCTGCATGGTCAATTTACTAAGCTCGTATGCTGAAGAAACAATTGTCTGCAAGACCCTCTAATGTAATCAATCATTCATTACGAGGTCGTTAGCCGTCTTATTGTGAGCACTGGCTACTACTGTTCCACCCTCAATCAAATCGATACCATCAGTCAGCTCAATAACAAGATGAGATATCGCTTCTGGAGCCAAGAGACAGCCAAGCACAATCAAGAGGGATAAAATTGCAAATCCCATGGCTCCACTGTCACCTTCATCCGTCTTCAAGCCCCTCGGCTCGAGGCAGCATCCTGCACTCTTCACTCGCGCGCCCAACCTCTCTCGCACCATGCGCCATGCAGACTGACATCTCCTTGATCAGAAAAATGATTAACTTAGCCTCTAGCTAACCCGGACTCTGCATGGGCACTTCGCTGTGCAACAAAATACTCGATTAGTTTAGCAGGCAATATCTGCTACTATAGAACAGGGCTACATGTACGTACACTGCTGAGTCGTATTCTTGTTGATGAGGAATTCTACCGAATCGAGGCCGTGGTTTTAATGCTAGCGAATTAAGCACTGGCGCCTCGCTAATCCCTCTTGATCTGGCGCCACGCTAATCCCTAATCTAGCGCCTCGCTAATCCCTAATCGGCGCCTCGCTAATCCCTTCTGATCTGGCGCCTTGCTAATCCCTAATCTAGCGCCTCGCTAATTCCCCCAAATCTGGCGCCTCGCTAATCCTTCCTGATCTGGCGCCTTGCTAATCCCTCCTGATCTGGCGCCTCGCTAATCTTTTCTGATCTGGCGCCTCGCCAATCCCTAATCTAGCGCCTCGCTTATCCCTAATCTGGCGCCTCGCTAATTCCCTCTGATCTGGCGCCTTGCTAATCCCTAATCGGCGCCTCGCTAATCCCTAATCTGGCGCCTCGCTAATCCCTAATCTGGCGCCTCGCTATAATCCTTCCTGATCTGGCGCCTCGCTAATCCTTCCTGATCTGGCGCCTTGCTAATCCCTCCTGATCTGGCGCCTCGCTAATCTTTTCTGATCTGGCGCCTCGCTTATCCCTAATCTGGCGCCTCGCTATAATTCCCTCTGATCTGGCGCCTCACTAATCCCTTCTGATCTGGCGCCTCGCTAATCCCATCCTTTGAAAACAACTCAAAAGTTGATAATTCTTCCAGATGGCCGAAGACAGTGTGTAATAGAAAATCGAATAGACAAGGTAGCTAAAGTGCGTAAGTCTCTCTCTAGGGGGATTGAATAAGGAATAAAGCTTAATCAAGTGTATATAGATAGCGCTTCTCTGTATACGAGCCAAAGTTTTGTTCTCAAATATTCTCAGGACACGAACTCGCATGAGCCTAAAGTAAATGTAGATCTGCAAGTCACGTAGTTTATAAATGCACAATGTGTCTATACTGTGCTTTAGAATTTTCGACTCTGATTAAATATCAAATCCAGCATTAACGCGTGGCGCACATGTAACTTAATCACTCACTTGATATAGCCACATAAAGGAAGCTGCAGTGTAGATTGCTTCCTTTGGCCGGAAGACAAGAAAACAACAGAGAATTAATTTACATGCAAAGAAACTCCTGTTCCAAGAGCTTATGCTACAGGGGCCAAGGCATGGGGTCCTTGGAAACTTCACAATAAGCCATCCGCGATATTCTCAAGGTCTCTCATTCTCTTCTCAGCTTTTTTCTCTCATCCCATCTCTTGTCTTCTAAGAAAGGTATAAAGTTCGCTGACTACCGCGATTCGTCCGCGAGGATCTGCGGCTCATGATTTTCTTGAAATCGAGTCATACAACTTATTCTAATCTGCATGGACATGCATGTGAACTGCTTGCTAGCCATCTGATCATACACTACTTGCAGTCTGGCCATGGACCACTTGTAATCTGGTCACACAATCCTTGTAATATGGTCACACAATCCTTGTAATATGGTCACACAATCCTTGTAATCTGGTCATACAATCCTTGTAATATGGTCACACAATCCTTGTAATCTGGTCATACAATCCATGTAATCTGGTCATACAATCCATGTAATCTGGTCATACAATCCATGTAATCTGGTCATACTCCTTGTAATTTGGTCACACAATCCTTGTAATATGGTCACACAATCCTTGTAATATGGTCACACAATCCTTGTAATCTGGTCATACAATCCATGTAATCTGGTCACACAATCCTTGTAATCTGGTCATACAATCCTTGTAATCTGGTCATACAATACTTGTAATTTGGTCATGCAATCTTCGTAATCTGGTCATACAATACTTGTAATTTGGTCATGCAATCTTCGTAATCTGGTCATAAACTGCTTAAAAAGCAACTGCTTGTGATTTGATATAAGTGTAATTTAGTGTTTAGAGACTGCTCATAAAAAAACAAATAAACAAAATGATGTTTAACGGAGTGTTTCATATGTCACTTTAAGTGAAGATAGTAAAACACAGCCTTGATTACTATTAGTAAGAGGCCTGCTTTAACCAAAATAATTTAAATTTTGCAATTTAACAATATTAACTTCAGCGGGTTCATATTAGTAATTTAAAATATATGCCTGCAATTGCAATGTCAATCGAAGTGTGTACAAATGTACACATATAAAATTTTAAATACTCGTAGTATAGAAAAAAGTACAGGAAAAATGGTTATTTAATTTTTAATGACATTACGCAAGTATTAAAACCTCTGACAGACGCTGGGAAAGTGTGGCACAAAAGTTTGACAGTGTGCTGTCGCCAAAAATATCAGAGAGCAGAAGGCAATAAAGGCACCCAAAGTGCGAAAACTAATTGCTACTATAGTGGCAAGTGAGTCAGTGGACTAATTAGTAATTAGATAAAAAACATCAAAAGATAGTTTAGCGGCCTCATCTAAACATCAAAGGAAAGTTTAGCGGCCTCATCTAAACATCAAAGGAAAGTCTAGCGGCCTTATCTAAAGATCAAAGGAATGTTTACCGGCTTCATCTAAAGATCAAAGGAAAGCCTAGCGGCCTTATCTAAAGATCAAAGGAAGTTTAGGCTATCAAAAGATCAAAGGAATGTTTACCGGCCTTATCTAAAGATCAAAGGAATGTTGAGCGGCCTTATCTAAAGATCAAAGGAATGTTTACCGGCCTTATCTAAAGATCAAAGGAATGTTGAGCGGCCTTATCTAAAGATCAACGATTAAAATAGAAAAAAAAGCTGCACTAAATAATATTGTAAAGAGCAAGCCAAAAGGAGGAACAAGCTCAGAGAATATTGACAAACATATCAACTTTAAACGACTGGAATAAAGAACAAATTACCAGGAAAGTAATAATTTCAAAAAGACAGCAAAACAGCAAATTTAAAGTCATAGAAAAATTAGATTCATTGTCCGCAGTGTACATTATTATAAAAAACAAAGTCACACAACTAGGCGCTAGAATAGGCAATATTGAGCACATGGTACTATGCAATGATCACTGATACATGAAAAAATATGCAAATATATCATATTGCGAATCACAGTCTAAGTTCATCGGGTGCTGATCTTTTGACAGACTAAAGGAAGCTTATTACAACACATGACAGGGGTTCGAGTCTTCACCAGCCCCTGATACTTTTGTAACTTTTAATAAGCCAAGACCAGATTCTATGCTTCACCGATATGTATCGAATAATACAAATTGAATCATTTAAGAATTGTAAGAAACTTCTGACTAAACTAACTTCAATTACAGATATGCGTATCAAAACATCTCCCGATATGTTTCGAAATCTAATTTTAAGGCAGTTTCAAAACAATAAACGCCTGAGGTTCGAATCTCATATAGTCAGAGGGATGTTTTAAGGAAAAATTCTGACTGGTAACAAATCAAAAAAAATATCGGTTAGTTTTTTAATTTAAATCGTCTTTATTACCTCAAATTTCTACACGACCGATATGTATCGAAAACAATTATAAACAACTACAGACGTTTTGGTACACATATTGGTTTAATACATTTTTTAAGAAGGTAAAATCAAAAGAAATGAAATTTTAGTCTACAAGAAACCCGTTAAAACACTAAAACGTGTTTTACACAGCCTGCCGATATGTATCGAAAGTAGCTATACATGTTTTAAAAAATCACATGTAGAATTCCTCTCGCAAATCCGGCTGCCCAGCCGCCGCGCCGTAACGCACAGCGGCGTCGGGATTGTCGGTCAGCTCGGCGCTCTTCGCCTCGTTAGTCTCGTAGTCCCCGGAGTGGCTGGGCCTACGACGGAAGTAACAATAAAGGGCAACACAGAGGCTGAGCAGGACTAGGGCGAGCAGGCCCCCGACAACTCCGCCAACTATCTGATCTTGAGCAGCGGCCGCGGCCAGGATTGTAGCTTTATTGTAGACTAGATTTAGTTTAATAATTTGTCGTTATTTAACCGACTAAACTTTGAAGTGCAACCGCACCAGATGCAGTTCTTGGCTGGAAAGAAAACGAAATTTGTTTTTGTTAATTTAATCTATTAAATTAGACTTATTTTTAGCTTTATATAGAAAAATTACCGAACAAAAGCCTTGCATACTACTACTGTCATAATCGACAAAATCAGTAGTGCGAATGGCGCACAAAAATGACGATAAAAATAGATTTATTCTAATCAGAGAGAAATCATTTTACATCAAGCCAAATTCATAAAATATATATCGATTTTAATTTTAAAAAAATCATGATGTCAAATTTGAAGCACCGGTCACTTCTGCTTCTCGACAATTTCCTTGTCCGAATGGCTCCAATTCGGTTGTCGCTTTTCTAAGAAAGCCGCAATTCCTTCCTGAGCGTCGGGCAGACGGAGATTGGCCAGCATCGTGGACTCGCACAGGCGATAAGCTTCATCTCTGGGCAGCTTCACCTGTTGATAGAATGTTTGCTTGCCCATAGCAACCACTGGCCTACTGTGCCGGGTAACCATAGCAACCAATGCCTCCGTAGTAGTTTCTAAATCGGCGTCCTCGGCCACGTGACTGACTAGGCCGGAGTTTAGCGCCTCCTGAGCTGTAATTGGCTCGCCGGTGAGCAGCATGCGCATTGCCATTTTGCCTGACAGGTGTAAAATGAAAGGATACAAGTTATTAATTAATAAGTGGTAAAGACACAGTGGGGAGACACACTAGCTTCGTGTATAATTTAGGGATTTGGGGATCTGTCAGGTTTTGTGAAGGGATTTGTTTGACGAATTAAAAAAGCAAATAAAATTCGTTGCTTAAATTATTCTACATTTTTATCCTTATATCTCTACTATAAGTAGAGTAGTTAATATATGAAAAATATAATCGTTTTGTGCACAAATTTAATATTTTCTACTTAACGCTTGTATACCAAAATGGTAGTTGTTCTATAGGTGCTTTTACATATCAATAGCAGAATTTAGCCCAACTAACCGTTCACAGATCGGGCCAAGGCTACGGCGGGAGTGGAGCAGAACAGGCCAATTTTCACTCCGGGTGTGGCGAACCGAGCACTGGAGGCGGCCACGGCCAGGTCGCAGGAGGCCACCAGCTGGCAGCCGGCCGCTGTGGCTAGGCCGGACACCTGCATGGGATGGGAGACGAGCAAGATAGCCATTTAACTCTCTACGATAAATTGACAGACAGGCAGGGGAAGAGGGAAAGGGAAGACAGGTAGGGGAAGAGGAAGACAGGTAGGGGAAGAGGGAAAAGACAGGTAGGGGAAGACAGGTAAGGGAAGAGGGGAAAACAGGTAAGGGAAGAGGGGAAAACAGGTAAGGGAAGAGGGAAGACAGGTAGGGGAAGAGGAAGACAGGTAGGGGAAGAGGGAAAAGACAGGTAGGGGAATACAGGTAAGGGAAGAGGGGAAAACAGGTAGGGGAAGAGGGAAGACAGGTAGGGGAAGACAGGTAAGCGAAGAGGGGAAGACAGGTAGGGGAAGAGGGGAAGACAGGTAGGGGAAGAGGGGAAGACAGGTAGGGGAAGAGGGGAAAACAGGTAAGGAAAGAGGGGAAGACAGGTAAGGGAAGAGGGGAAGACAGGTAGGGGAAGAGGGGAAGACAGGTAAGGGAAGAGGGGAAGTCAGGTAGGGGAAGAGGGGAAGACAGGTAGGGGAAGAGGGGAAAACAGGTAAGGAAAGAGGGGAAGACAGGTAGGGGAAGAGGGGAAAACAGGTAAGGAAAGAGGGGAAAACAGGTAAGGAAAGAGGGGAAGACAGGTAGGGGAAGAGGGGAAAACAGGTAAGGAAAGAGGGGAAGACAGGTAAGGGAAGAGGGGAAAACAGGTAAGGAAAGAGGGGAAGACAGGTAAGGGAAGAGGGGAAGACAGGTAGGGGAAGAGGGGAAGACAGGTAGGGGAAGAGGGGAAAACAGGTAAGGAAAGAGGGGAAGTCAGGTAAGGGAAGAGGGGAAGACAGGTAGGGGAAGAGGGGAAGACAGGTAGGGGAAGAGGGGAAAACAGGTAAGGAAAGAGGGGAAGACAGGTAAGGGAAGAGGGGAAGACAGGTAAGGGAAGAGGGGAAGACAGGTAGGGAAAGAGGGGAAGACAGGTAAGGGAAGAGGGAAAGACAGGTAAGGAAAGAGGGGAAGACAGGTAAGGGAAGAGGGGAAGACAGGTAGGGGAAGAGGGGAAGACAGGTAGGGGAAGAGGGGAAAGCAGGTAAGGAAAGAGGGGAAGTCAGGTAAGGGAAGAGGGGAAGACAGGTAGGGGAAGAGGGGAAGACAGGTAGGGGAAGAGGGGAAAACAGGTAAGGAAAGAGGGGAAGACAGGTAAGGGAAGAGGGGAAGACAGGTAGGGAAAGAGGGGAAGACAGGTAAGGGAAGAGGGAAAGACAGGTAGGGGAAGAGGGGAAGACAGGTAGGGGAAGAGGGGAAAACAGGTAAGGAAAGAGGGGAAGACAGGTAAGGGAAGAGGGGAAGACAGGTAGGGGAAGAGGGGAAAACAGGTAAGGAAAGAGGGGAATACAGGTAAGGGAAGAGGGAAAGACAGGTAGGGGAAGAGGGGAAGACAGGTAAGGGAAGAGGGGAAGACAGGTAGGGGAAGAGGGGAAAACAGGTAAGGAAAGAGGGGAAGACAGGTAAGGGAAGAGGGGAAAACAGGTAAGGAAAGAGGGGAAGACAGGTAAGGGAAGAGGGAAAGACAGGTAGGGGAAGAGGGCTCGACAAGCACACAATGGACGCACCTGGGCAATCACAGGCAGGGGCAGGCTGTGCAACCGCAGCATCAGTCGCGAGCACTGCGACATGACATCGCGGCGCAGTGCTTCGCCTTGGTCCATCTCGCGCAGATTGTGCCCGGAGCTGAACACGGGACCGTCGGAGCGAAGCAGCACAGCCCGAACTGCCGAGTCGTCTGCGTGTTTATTCAGCGTCGACTCCAATAGGCGAAGCGTCTCCAACGACAGCGAGTTGCGCTGCTTCGGATTGGCCAGCGTCACTCGGGCGACCGAGTCGCGAACCTCGCTAACAACCGGCGGCGAAGCCGAGGTTGAGGCGAGTCGCCGAGGGAACCGGTGCCAGAGAGCACGGGCGCCAGCTGCGGCAACTGACGTCATTGAGGTATGCTGAAATTGAATTGGAAAACAAACTACATTTCAGCTACTTACAGTAGACTAAACAGGTGTGGCAATCATATCTAACGGCTGGCCCACAGGCCCAGCAACTGAGGATCTGGGAGGCTGGCCCAGCAACTGAGGATCTGGGAGGCTGGCCCAGCAACTGAGGATCTGGGAGGCTGGTGGTTCAGCAACTGAGGATCTGGAAGGCTGGCCCAGCAACTGAGGATCTGGGAGGCTGGCCCAGCAACTGACACTTTGGGAGGCTGGCCCAGCAACTGACACTTTGGGAGGCTGGCCCAGCAACTGAGGATCTGGGAGGCTGGCCCAACTACTAAGGATCTGGGTTATTAACACTTGTTACAGAAAACTAGCACAAAAAAAGTAGAAGAATGACCATTTTAGTGAATGTATAAAAACACAAACAGTAACTATAGAGAATGCTCTCATGTACTGAGCATACACGGCACTGCATTAAGCTTATTACTAATATTGTAATTATAAAAAACTTTCAGTTTAAACAAGCAGGGTAGGCTATTCAGAGATGTCAGTACAGACGCATGAGTCCAAATTGAGTGAAACAAGAGACTCATTTGCCATGCTTAGCTTGAATCATCTCTCTCAGATTGTTCTCAGCCTCCTTCAGACTCTGCTCCAGATAAGTTTTATTAGCTTCTAGAGTTTTCGCTTTATCCTCAGAGGCCGAGATCTTTGTACGAATTTCTGTACGAATTTCGTCAACAGGCTGCAGCATGAACATGCGCCCCACTGATGAGTACACACGACCTTCGGGGCTGATGCTGGACAGCTCCTCGAGTACCAGCTGCCTGTGGCGAACATCTTTTTGCAGCTGATCCATTTGGCGGCTTTGAAACATCAACTGCTGGTTAGTCTGCAGCTTCTTCTGCTGCAGCTGGGTGATGGCCTGTTAAGTTGTGAAAGCGTGTTGATGTTACAAATCTAATTAATATGAAGGCTTTTAAGCTTTTCTTAGATCAAATAATTGTATTTTTCTTTAATTTCTTTCAGTTAGCTGGTACATGTCAGTTTGGGATATTATTGGTACAGCACACAAACTCTGGGAAGAATTTACAAAACTTGACATCACTTAGATTTTTTCTTAAATAATAAAAATCTATAAGTTAAACTAGGCCTGGCCCTATATACAAACTAAATGAAAGATTTATGCTAAAATATAGAAATTAGAAGTGATTTTTTCAATCAAATATAAATGCTTACATACATAATCAAAAGAGTTATTTTCCATTTTTTAACTTTGAACCAACCTAAATATATTATAAATAGAGCCCCATATAGCAATGTTATCAGAGGCCTTTTTCTTATCTTTGCTTATTCTGCATCTCATTCTATCTCTTAATCTAGTTCCATACTATGCTTAAGATTTGTTGATGAATCCACTGTTTTGCCTAGTTTTTTAGTTACTTATATCAAAGCATCAATCCTAATACTGAGGTAAAGACTAAAGAGTCTATACCACAATAATAGTTTTTATTTCTAGCTTACTATCTATTATAGAAAATTGCTAAAATTTGCAATTCAGAACTTTATATCTTGAGTACTAGTAAGTCTATAGGGTCAAAGGTAAGACCTCTTTTAAGTTTCTAAAAAAATTTAAGTTCAAAAATCAATTATGATAATAATATAATATAGTATGATACAATCAGTAAAAAATATTATTTTATTATTTTATATTTTAAATCTGTTTTATATTTAAGGCTTATTTATATCTTAATTAAATAATATAATTTAATATATTTCTACCATTGACTATTCACCATTTCACTATTTATGGAATTATAGTCATTGTCAAAATAATAACTACCTATTATTAATACTCTGTTTTGCATTTTTCTATAATGTGATTACTATTTAGATCATAGTTAGGATCATAGTAAGTCTAAGTAAAAAAACATATAAAATAGATATGCTTATACTATCTAGGCTTAAGGTTTTCACTACAGTTAAAGAAATAGCAGCCATGTCTATAATCTAAAAACTATTAGAAATGGTGGCTATGTCTCAATAGTAATTAGGTCCATACTTATAAACATAGCAGCCATGCCCATATAATATAAAATGCATCTCACACTGGAAATACTAGCCACGTCAATAAGGTCTGCACAATGCCAATTAGCCATGTCATTAATATTGAATGAGTTCATACTTAAAGATACATGGGTGGCTATATATCTAATATAAAATATATTCAACACTAGAGATAGCAGCAATATCTTTATTGCCAAAATTTAAAACAATGGTACCATGTATGCTTATATAGTGGAAGTGGATGTGCCTATTAGCTCCAACATTAGAGACACAACTGCAGTTTCTATAAAGTTATCTATAAAGTTTTAGCTATAAAATTGCAAAACTTATTGCAAAACTAATTGCAAAAATTATCATAACTCAAACTGAACTCAAAGCTTCATGCTTGAGAACTATTCGAGAAAAACTGATGTTCCTATCTCCACAGTGTGCATGATGTACATGTAATACACTGGAGATAGGAACATCAGTTTTTCTCGAATAGTTCTTGAGCATGAAGCTTTGAGTTCAGTTTGAGTTATGATAATCAATTAGTGTCTGGGTGAAGTCCTACATGTCAATTTTCAGCAACAGAGAGCAAGCAGAAGTACTCAAAATTGAATATCAATTTATTACACTGAAATCCTTTCAATCTATAGCCGTAATTTTTTTAAAGTTGGTTTATTTCGTGGGTGATATTTTTTCTATAAAAAATCATGGCGTTTGGTGCTTTAAAAGCAGAGATTTTTGGTATTTCCAAATATCAATCTTGAATATTGCTTGGGGAATCCCTGCATCTATAGACTATATATTATATATAGATAACATTGTCAATATGGAACAATAGTGATAGTAAAAAAATTTAAACTTGGTGCCTTAAAAACTTATTTTCTATAATTTTTAGCAAATAAAAAATATTTAATTGTCTTTTTTCAATGCATATTGCAAAAGTTGAAAAGTGCATATTTTTCAAGTTTGCTACTTTGCATGAATAATGAATTCAAGAATGAAAAAAGTGTGCAACTTTGGCTTATATAGTTAAAAATATTTTTTAGTCTTGGCATACAAATTTGGTCCTATACTTTTTTCCCTACTGGACCCAGCATGATCCAAACACGATCCAAACTATAGAGAAAAATTGAAATATTGACATATTTAAAAGTAGGCTAACACCCAATATAATACACAATAGGCAATAGCTATGCTATACTATAGCTATAAATATACATAAATTAAGCATCATTGCAGAAAAAGACAATAATAGGTCTATGATGATTTGAAAAGAAGCTATAGTCTATTAGTCTACCCTAATTAATTACATTAATTTAGCAAATTCTATGCATAAAGCATAACCAATATATAAAATTAAAATCCCCATCATAGAGAAAGACAACTTGATATAATACCATAGCATAGTACAGTCGCAAAGACAACATTCAAAGTATTGCATAGTAGTAGTGTATAAATTATGGCATAATACTGTTTTAGTTAAGGCAAGCTTACAGCTTACCTACCTCTTTTAATTCCATATCCACTCCAGAAGATGCCATGGAAAAATGCAAAGTAGAAAAACACTATTGAAAGCCAAAATAAATTTTAGAGACTTGGATGGTAAAAATTTAACTATATAATGAATACAAACAATGTATAGCTCGACTACTTTTCAGATTTTGTCTGTCTATAATAAACTTCACTTTGAAACTTTCCGGGAAAAAGAAACTCAGCCACATAAATTAAAAATGTAATTTTCGTGACTGTCATAAATTAAAACAAAATACAACTTTTTGTTGTTGAAATATTTTCCATCTTGTTCTTCCCGCAACAGTAAACCTTAAAATTGCTTATTTATGTTTAAATGCATATTTAAAAAACAAATTCAAGCATTAAGGCACTGAGTCTACTATCTACGTTGATAATTCAATTTATCATTTTGTGTAAATTTTAGTGTAACATGATATTGATAGTCAGTAAAAATACTTCATAATTTCTTTCAAAATATTCAATCCAGCATAAGTTTGAATTCTGTTGACTTAGGCAGTTACGTCTTACTAATTTCAAGCTACTACAAGGGTTCCTTCACTTCGTAAAATCTGTTTGGTAAATGAATTACTAAATCACTTACATTGATTGCGTAGAGTATAGATGTATTTATAGTTTAAAGCTTGATATCGTATGATCTGGAAAATTTAGCTATAGAACAAACAACTAAATGCTTAATTGTTATCAAACAGATAAAAAATTGTTGTGCCATAAGCATTACTGCAGATTAATGCATGCATATCACTGAAATTAATTTTCATTCTTGCGGCTAACTCTTCCTAGGTGACAAAAAGATGACCGAAATCGACGACGACGTCCTCCAGGATCTGTACGGCTGGATCGACCAGATTCCTCTATCTAGGCCAAAGCGCAGCATAGCCCGAGACTTTAGCGACGGTGTCCTCATGGCCGAGGTTGTTAAACACTATTGTCCTAAGCTGGTCGACCTGCACAATTTCAGCGCGTGCAACGCCACAGATCAGAAGAAGAAGAACTGGCTTCTGCTCAACTGGAAGATCTTTAAAAAGCTCAGCTTCGAGCTGTCACCGGATGTCATTGACGCTCTAGCCAACGCCAAGCCTGGCACCATTGAACGGGTGCTGCTGCTATTGCGAACAAAGCTGGACAAGTCTTTGTTCCAGCAGCAGCGACCAGCTTCCAACGACGCACCGGAAGTCGACCAAGACCAAGCTATCTTGGGCGCTTCGTCTAAAAGGAAAAATCAGCAACCGCAACAAAAGGTTTCTCCGCGGTTTGCCCGCGGAAAAGCCACCGGCCACGGTAGGCCAGTTGGCCGTTCGGACAGCTTACAGAGAGTCGGCCAGACAGACTTTGTAACCAGACTGGAGTACGAGGAGAAAGTGCAGGTGCGATTTGTTGCCGGACAATTTTTAATTTCCTTGTCAAAGGACGCGCTGTCTGTCAAAGATTTTTTACTTGCTACCCTTATCAGATTGAGGGCGAAGCCTAGATTTTATTTTCCAGGGAAGCCAAGGGCTTTAGCACCATGGGCGCCAATCACCAGGGGCGCCAAGCACCAGCTCAGGGGCTTGCACCTGGGTCTTTAGCACTAGGGGCGCCAATCACCAGGGTCTTTAGCGCCAGCACCAGGGGCGCCAGCAGCAGGGGCGCCAGCTCCAGGGGCGCCAGCACCAGGGGCGCCAGCACCAGGGGCGCCAGCATCAGGGGCGCCAGCATCAGGGGCCTATATGCTACCTGTACATTTCAGGCAAAGAGGGTAGCAAATTATGATCCGAAAGATTAAAAAAACTACGAGGCTATGTATACTGTAATTGATAAATACCCCAGTAATTTGTGTGAGACCTCCTTAACCCAAGCCTCTCCTCCTCACATGTTTACGTTTGCAAATTGTAGGAAAGCCTGGCCAAAAGCGAAACAATCGACATTCTTGAAGCCAAAATTCGTCGATTGGAACACCTGCTGCACCTGAAAGACGTCAGAATTGATGAGTTACAGACGCGATTAGGTGAACTTCGACCAACTGGATCTCAACAGCAGCAGCAGTACTCAGACTCCAATGTGAAGCGCGTGGCCATACCAAAAG
This sequence comes from Macrostomum lignano, assembly GCA_002269645.1. NCBI lineage: Eukaryota > Metazoa > Platyhelminthes > Macrostomidae > Macrostomum > Macrostomum lignano. The sequence goes on along the minus strand of NIVC01000200.1, from coordinate 108,297 downwards.
CAATGTGAACTGATTTAGACCATAAACAACTATAATTATCTACAGATATAATTTGTCTCTGGCCAAACCCAATTTTAATATTGCAGTGCCAGACAGACATAATTCAAGAAATCCGCCAGGAAAATCTGCCCGATTTTCGAGTGCAGCTGCATCCTTTAATTAATTGCAGTTGTTAACGATTTCTGCTTAGTGGCTGGTAAATAGGTGGCGAAATGAACCTCTGATGAAATGAATGAACCCAGCTGATGAAATGAATGAACCCAGCTGATGAAATGAATGAACCCAGCTGATGAAGTGAATGAACCCAGCTGATGAAATGAACCCAGCTGATGAAATGAATGAACCCAGCTGATGAAATGAATGAACCCAGCTGATGAAATGAATGAACCCAGCTGATGAAGTGAATGAACCCAGCTGATGAAGTGAATGAACCCAGCTGATGAAATGAATGAACTCAGCTGATGAAATGAATGAACCCAGCTGATGAAATGAATGAACCCAGCTGATGAAATGAATGAATGAACGAACCCAGCTGATGAAGTGAATGAACCCAGCTGATGAAATGAATGAACCCAGCTGATGAAATAAATGAACCCAGCTGATGAAATGAATGAACTCAGCTGATGCAATAAATGAACGCTGTTAAAAATGAATGAACCCTGATGAAATGAAACCGGGCCTCGATTTGAAGAATGCCATAGATTTCAACTATTATTACGTCATCATTTGTGAACGGTATTATATGTATATATAAGCATCTCAAGTTTACCTGTAATAAGCTGTCTTCCATATTATAAAAGATTGTCATTTACACAGTTTTTTTCATTATTCATTAAAAACTTGCTTTAAGTTTGAGCACCTTAGCCGGGTTTTAAGTATTTTTATGGTCGCAATCCGTTGTTCGCTAAAATACAATCTGTAGTCTGCTTTCTCGTCTCTGCAACTACTTTTACCTCTCTATTACTATTAGAAGAATATGAAGACTACCTCTATTTTTTTAATACATTAAAACGCCCACAAAATGGCTAGAAACCTAGCTAAAAAATAAATAAGAATTTAAACACAAACTTCCAATTAATTATGCTTTTCGAAGTATTGAGAATTTTCGTCGCAAAAAATAAAATAATAATTATTATATTCAACATGGAGCGGCATCAGGGATCGTTTCATAATTCACACACGGCCAACTAACATATTTTTCCAGCTGTTTGTTGTTAAATTTTCAATCAATCAACTACTGTAAGTAGCTACAATGCGTGTAGTTTCTATTTTTTAATAAGAATATATAAGTATAGAAAAAAAGATTGGGTTTTCGACTTTTTCTTGAAATTGATAATAATGCGATTGAGATGCGTAATGAACTACTATAAATAGCTAAACACAAACCAGGATAAACAGGGGAAGGCAAGGAATGAAACCAATACGGACGAGAGAGAGAGAGAATGCTTTTGTGTTTTCCAGGCAATAAGAATTTTAAAGTTTCCAAAATGAATTTACTGAAACAAAAAACCTCACAACTACAAACAAAGCAATGACCATTGACATAACCCTTGCTTACTACTTGCTTACTAAATACAGGAATAGAAATTATTATTTATCATACTAAATAGATGCCAAAATGGTCTGCAGCTGAATGTCGAAGTATATTAAATATTTTCCCATACGATATGATAAATAAAAATTTATAAAAACGAAACTTAGTCGAAAATTCTCACATACACAGATTAGGTGCTGGAGTGAGCAAAACAAAGACTTGCATGAAATTGGATACTTGATATACAATATTAATAGATAATTAATCATAAAAAATAATCATATCGATATTATTAATAGTAAATATAAGATATGTAATTTTGGCCACAGTGCACAAAAAAGTTAATTTTGTTTTCGTTCTTCCAAATAGGCAGAGTAGCTATTAAAAACACAAACAATTGATCAAATTTACATTGACATACGCCATCCTTATAACATTATATTGAATAATAAAGCTAGAATATGCATGTAATAACTACAACATAGGAAACTTATTAATATTGGTGTGTGTGTGTGTGCAAACTTTAAACACAAAACCAAACAATACATCAATTATTAATAATTATTAAAAATAGATAAATATAATTAACTTTCGCTAGGCAAAGCGAGATAAACCTCTCTTGATAGAATTATTTGAAAGGGAGTTAATGCCTAGGTGTTAAAGGTGAATGGTACAATCAATATCAAAGTTTCCACTCACCAAAACTGTATATCCGCCCTCGCCCCCAAGGGGGTTGTGGGCTAGTCCATATAACTAAAATGATTATTCTAGAAAATCCAATTTCAAAGCGAGTAACTTGATTTGGCGATCCCACTTTCAGCCCACCGAAAAAAGCAGTATATTGTTTGAATTTTAATACATGGAGTTAACAACAAAGTCAACAGGATAGAAGCGCACAGACACTGTTCGTTGCTCAGCCATCGTTATGGTCTCAATCGTGAGCCCCCTGTTTTCTCACATCGACTCGAACTCGTCAATGCGTTTCTTAGTGTTGCCCATGCGAATTTTTTGCAAAGTTTTAAACTTGGACCGGCCCTCCTTGACGTTGCTCTCGTGAAGCCGGTCGATGGTCTGAACCTGGTCCTCTTTGCGCGAGGTCTTGAACTCGTCGCGCATCTCGTCTAGCCGAGTCTTGATAGTGTGACTCTGCATGTACTCCTCTCGATAGTCGTCCCTAGCAACCATGTCGCCGTTCTCTTGCGATTCGAAATTGTACTTTTTGTCGCCTATTGGGATGGTGAAGGAAAGGAAGTTGATTGACCTGACACTTCAGAGCTAGTACGAAGTATTTAGGAAAATTATATGCTTTCTCTATTCAACACACATCAACAGCATTCAGGTAGAGGTTCGATTTCTTTTACAATATTCACGCCAGTGAGTACAAGCTCTTGAAAGCACAGGAGTGTACGTACACATGCCTGACAATGAGAAAGTCAGAGCCGCTGTATACTCTTGGGTGTGCATGCGTACAAATCTGTGCGTGCTGGGGTCGGACGGGTGCGACAGACATAACTACCTGCCTCCTCTCACTGGCTGCGGATCGACTATAGACTTTATTTATGGCCTTAGCCTACTGGGATACTAAAATTCCCCTGGTGCTTTGAGCTACTGGGATTCTGAATTCCCCTGGTGCTTTGAGCTACTGGGATTCTGAATTCCCCTGGTGCTTTGAGGTGTTTGGATTCTGAATTTCCCTTGTGCTTTAAAATACTGGGATTCTGAATTCCCCGGGTGCTTTAGGATATTGGGATTCTGAATTCCCCTAATGCCTTGAACTACTGGGATTCTGAATTCCTCTGGTGCTATAGGGTATTGGGATTCTAAATTCCCTGGTGCTTCAAGATATTTGGATTCTAAATTCCCTGGTGCTTTAAGGTATTGGGATTCTAAATTCCCTGGTGCTTTAAGGTATTGGGATTCTAAATTCCCTGGTGCTTTAAGGTATTGGGATTCTAAATTCCCTGGTGCTTTAAGGTACTGGGATTCTGAATTCCCCGGGTGCTTTAGGGTATAAAGATTCTAAATTCCCTGGCGCTTCAAGGTATTGGGATTCTGAATTCCCCTGTTGCTTTGAACTATTGGGGGTCTAAATTCCTCTGGTGCTTTGAGCTATAGGGACTGTAATTTCCCTTGTTGATTTTCAACTTTACAGAAAAACTTCGTAGTTAATTTTTAAACCTTTCTTACACGCAAAAATGTCAATTATATTTAAAATAAAAAAGCTCTGGTGAGTCGTCAACCTTCATCTGTGACCCTTGGATCTTAGTACATGTATACACGTATAAACGGATATTAAAAATACTTTCTAGACTAAAATAGCTGATGAAACAACAATAGCAATCTGGTGTTTAATTCTTAAACAGCAAAAATCTTACATGTAGTGACGGTCAGTTCAACTTAAACGTGCCTCCACAAACTGGCGGTATTACTAGTTCTTTACTTAAAAAATAAGGTAAAAGTGACAGCAATATTGGTTGAATAAAACGTCGAACCTAAAATTTGTGCCGTTAAAAAATAAACAACTTACAATTAGCAATTTCTTCGCCATCTGCCGAACGGGACGCTGAATTGCGCGATATAATAATACTTTTCAGTGCGATTTCTTTAAAAAAACCGTAAAATTTTAACTAGCCTACTTATAGTAGAAAAAATTGCGTTTTCTTTTATTTTTAAGCATACAGATTATTTGTATTGTACTAAACTAAACCATCGCACTGAGTAGTATCTAAAAATAAAACGCCACAGATACGAATTTAAATTAGCGCCCCTGGCAGGCATTTATAAAACCACAATTAGGCTGTATCATCTATGCACAAACAGCATCCACCTCTCTGACTCACACCCACATTAATGGTTCGAGTCAATAATATATAGTCAAATATACGCCTTATTATGTTTAAAGACGGAAATACGCCTGGCTGTTTTATTGATAACGCAAAAGAAGCAATTAGTCATTTTGCTTCGGAAAAAAATGCGCAAATTGAAGCGCACACAAAGCAATACAGTTAACTCCTAAGAATAATAAGTTCGAAATGATTTCCGCGTGGTGAAATCATGCTCTCAACAGGTAACTGAAGGTACAAGAGAACCTAAACGATCTTACTAATAAGCTGAAAGCAACAGGAAAATTTAGAATCCCAATACGTTAAAGCATCTGGGAATTTAAAATCCCAATACGTTAAAGCATCTGGGAATTTAAAATCCCAATACGTTAAAGCATCTGGGAATTTAAAATCCCAATACGTTAAAGCATCTGGGAATTTAAAATCCCAATACCTTAAAGCACCAGGGGAATTCAGAATCTCACAAGCTCAAACAAAGCAACAGGGTAATTCAGAATCTCACTAGCTCAAAGCACCAGGGGAATTCAGAATCTTACTAGCTCAAAGCACCAGGGGAATTCAAAATCTCACTTGCTCAAAGCACCAGGGGAATTCAGAATCTCACAAGCTCAAAGCACCAGGGGAATTCAGAATCTCACTAGCTCAAAGCACCAGGGGAATTCAGAATCTCACTAGCTCAAAGCACCAGGGGAATTCAGAATCTTACTAGCTCAAAGAACAGAGGGTATTTTTAGAATCCTGGCAGCTAGTAAAGGGAGAATTTAAGTAAGCCAAAAAGAGCAGAGAGGAATTTAGAAGTAGAACTCAAGCTAAAAAAATGATTAGCCAGCCTCCTTACCAGCAGCTTCATCGTCCAGCTCAGCCAGGTGAGGCGTCACAATCACGGCAGCTTTAGTCTGCAAGTCCTGCATCCGATTAGTTGTCTGATCCAGATCTTTGCGCACAGTTTCCAGCTCGCCCCGCATCGAAGTCAGCTCGTTTGAAGCGGCCTGAGCTTCCTCTTCTTTAGCCCGAACCATTGCCTGCACGCGTTCGTTCTCCTCTTGAAGCCTGGCTCGCTCTTCGGCGCTCATCTGCACCTCCGACTCCAGCTGGTTTTTGATCTCCTCAGCCCGCAGCCTGGCCGCTTCGATCTCGTCTCGTTGGCGCTGAATCTCTTCCATCTGGCGTGACATCTCAGCCATGCGGGTAGACTGCTCCTCGCGCTCTCTAGCGTACGACTCTTGAAGGCCTTCGAGTTCGGCTAGGCGGTCTTCCAGCTCTTTGCGACGCGACTCGGCCTCTTCGCGAGCGGCGCGTTCGCGTTCGAGTCGGATTCTGGGGGGGGGGGGGTGGTGATGAGGCTGATTACTATCAAAAAATATCTAAACGAGCTAATTAATGGGCGCATGTAGACACTGCAACAGAGGAGGGGAGTCATTGAACTCCCCCTCCCTAGCTGAAGTTATCTACGATCTAATCAAGCCGGACCCGGGAGTCATTGAACTCCCCCTCCCTAGCTGAAGTTATCTACGATCTAATCAAGCCGGACCCGGGAGTCATTGAACTCCCCCTCCCTAGCTGAAGTTATCTACGATCTAATCAAGCCGGACCCGGGAGTCATTGAACTCCCCCTCCCTAGCTGAAGTTATCTACGATCTAATCAATCCGGACCCGGGAGTCATTGACCCCTTTCCCTAGTTGTACCTTTCTCGATCCGGTCAAGCGAGGTCATTGACCTCCCCTAGCTATAGTTCATTCAATAGCTAGTAACATTCATACAAATGCCCACAGCTTAATTTATTAAACCAGAAAAAGATAAGATTTTAGCGCCACTGTGGCGCTAAACTTGACTGCGCCACTGTGGCGCCGCAGTCAAGTTTTTTGTTCTAGGAAGCAAGATCCCTTTCATTGTTAGACACTTGGGCAGGGAGGGCAACTGACCTCCCCTCTCCTCCCCTCTTGATCTCTTGATCTGACGCTAAAATCTTAGCTAAAATGTTAGCTATGACACTAAAACATCATATGACGCTAAAATATCATCTATGACGCTAAAACCTCATCAATGACGCTAAAACCTCATCTATGACGCTAAAATCTCATCTATAACGCTAAAACAGCATCTATGACGCTAAAATCTCATTTATGACGCTAAAATCTCATCTATGACGCTAAAATCTCAGCTAAAATCTTAGCTATTACACTAAAACATCATATGACGCTAAAATATCATCTATGACGCTAAAACCTCATCTATGACGCTAAAATCTCATCTATAACGCTAAAACATCATCTATGACGCTAAAATCTCATTTATGACGCTAAAATCTCATCTATGACGCTAAAATCTCAGCTAAAATCTTAGCTATTACACTAAAACATCATCTAAGACGCTAAAGTCTCATCTATTACGTTAAAACAACATTTATGACGCTAAAATCTCAGCTAAAATCTTAGCTATGACACTAAAACATCATCTAAGACGCTAAAATCTCATCTATGACGCTAAAATCTCATCTATGACGCTAAAATCTTAGCTATTACACTAAAACATCATCTAAGACTCTAAAATCTCATCTATAACGTTAAAACAACATCTATGACGCTGAAATCTCAGCTATGACACTAAAACATAATCTATGACTCTAAAACATCATCTTATGACGCTAAAATCTCATCTATGACGCTAAAACATCATCTATGACGCTAAAATCTCAGCTAAAATCTTAGCTATGACACTAAAACATCATCTATGACGTTAAAGTCTCATCTATTACGTTAAAACAACATCTATGACGCTAAAATCTCAGCTAAAATCTTAGCTATGACACTAAAACATCATCTAAGACGCTAAAATCTCATCTATGACGCTAAAATCTCAGCTAAAATCTTAGCTATGACACTAAAACATCATCTAAGACGCTAAAATCTCATCTATGACGCTAAAACATCATCTATGACGCTAAAATCTCAGCTAAAATCTTAGCTATGACACTAAAACATCATCTATGACGTTAAAGTCTCATCTATTACGTTAAAACAACATCTATGACGCTAAAATCTCAGCTAAAATCTTAGCTATGACACTAAAACATCATCTAAGACGCTAAAATCTCATCTATGACGCTAAAATCTCAGCTAAAATCTTAGCTATGACACTAAAACATCATCTAAGACGCTAAAATCTCATCTATGACGCTAAAACATCATCTATGACGCTAAAATCTCAGCTAAAATCTTAGCTATGACACTAAAACATCATCTATGACGTTAAAGTCTCATCTATTACGTTAAAACAACATATATGACGCTAAAATCTCAGCTAAAATCTTAGCTATGACACTAAAACATAATCTATGACTCTAAAATCTCAGCTATGACACTAAAGTATGGTCTTCTGTCACGCTTACATCTCGTCAATAACGCTTAAATTTCCTCTATGTTGCTAAAAGCTCATTTATGAAGCTAAAATATCGTCTTCTGTCCCGCTAAAATCTCCTTTATGACATGATCCTGCTATGACACTAAAATCTCGTCTATGACGCTAAAATCTGACACTAAAATCGGTTCATTAGCAGCATCTAAAAAGAATTGATCCATTCTAAAGTTTCATTTCCATTTACCCAGAAGACAAACTATAAAGTTTTTATGTCATTTAATTCACTGTCAGCCAGCATTGCAAGATTTGTTTGGCCTGCTGTCTTTTACTTTACAAAACCGAACCCGCGGATCAAGCCGCACACAAAAGCACCCACCCAACCACCCCAACTTCAAGCTAGCGAGGCCACTGTACACTCACGGGACGGGCTGTGCTAAACACACACAAACCTGCTGCTTCTTCTAATAGGGGGGTGGAGGGCGTAGTGTCTCTGTGTCTTACTAGAAGCAGAAAGAAAGCAAAATAGGACAGATCGAATAAACAATATTTTTGTTGCTTTGGTGTACTCGTGGGTACGTGGCGGAGAGAAATTGTGTTTGTGTGACAGTTCTGAAGACTCAGCACACGCTAGGATATAGACTAGCTTTCACATAAGCAATGAACCATATGGTACAACAGCAAGTCAATGCCGACTATCGTGCCTTTCTGACTACTATTTATACTTATTAATGATAATTTATAAATACATAATTTGTATTAGCGCAGTCCTCTATACTGATAAGGGCATTCGTTTGTTGTGCAGATTTATTAATCGTTACCACTAGCTAAGCATTATAGAATTGATTAAATGTGGCGAATGAGGAAGCGGATTTGGTGGATCAGGGAGCGGATATAGTAGAGGTTTTGGGAGCGTATTTGGTGGTGGATCAGGGAGCGGATTTGGTGGATTAGGGAGCGGATTGGGGGAGGATCAGGGAGCGAATTGGGGGAGGATCAGGGAGCGGATTTAAGGATCAGGGAGCGGATTTGAAGGATCAGGGAGCGGATTTGGTGGTGGATCAGGGAGCGGATTCGGGGGGAGGATCAGGGAGCGGATGTGGGAGAGGACCAGGGAGCGGATTTAATAGAGCTTCTGGAGAGGTTACACTGCGACCCACTTCTCGTATTGCTTGTTAGCCCGATCCTCCTTGGCCTGAGCCTTCATCTGCTGCACCTCGATGGTGTCGGGCTTGCGCCGGCGCATGTACAGCTCGTGGTTGCCCATGCACAACGCCAGGATGCGCTTGTTGATGCGGAGCCGCGGAGCGAAGAACACGAAATCCTGGGGATGAGGGATTCCAGAATTTCAGGTATGAACAGCATGTGAATGAGATTCCTAGGGATGTGAATGAGATTCCTAGGGATGTGAATGGGATTCCTTGGGATTTCAATGAGATTCCTAGGGATGTGAATGAGATTCCTAGGGATGTGAATGAGATTCCTATGGATGTGAATGAGATTCCTTGAGGATGTGAATGGGGTTCTTTAATCAGTGAATGGAGCTCATTAAACACGGTGAATGAGGTTCCTTAAAAACAGTGAATGACACATTTTAGTTCGTCTCACCGGTGCTTTGCGATCAATTGGTTTAATGACAAACTTCCGATCGTTAAACGAGATGTTGCGAATCTCCGACCAGGGAAAGCCGATCTTAGGCGTGAGCTTGTCCTCCTGAGCATAGATGTTCAGGCCCAACGCGTCGATGCCCAAAAACAGATCAGTGCCTTTCTTATTCTTGATTTCGAAATAGTTCACGCCGTACATCTCCAGATCTTGGGCAACTTTCAGGTACTCAAGCATGGCGTCCTCCTTCATTTTGCCTTTAAGTTCGCGGTACCAATTCACTATTTTGTCCTCCCAATCTTGGCGGGACAGGGTGTGCTGATTTAGAATGGCCTGTTAGAATTGGGAGCGATTAAGCTTGAATTAGACAATACGAGTGCAATGTGTTGGTGACAAGATAACCTATCTGAAAACAGCAATAAAAATCGTCCAAATTAAAAACAGCCAATCAGAGAACAGCAAGCAAAATCGTCCAATTAAAAACAGCCAATCAGAGAACAGCAAGCAAAATCGTCCAATTAAAAACAGCCAATCAGAGAACAGCAAGCAGAATCGTCCAACTTTAACCTGTCAATCAGGGAACAGCAAGCAAAATCGTCCAATTTAAACCAGCCAATCAGGGATCAGCAAGCAAAATCTTCTAATTACAACCAGCCAATCAGGGAACAGCAAGCATAATAGGTCAACTTTGATTACCAATCAGAGAAGCAACCGGCCAAAAAACAGTAAGAAATTGCAAATGCAATCTTTTTATTAAACAAGAACGCACCTGCGAGATAGGAAAATGAGTCTCGTTGGCCAGGAAGCCCTGCTGATGCACATCCGGGTTGTAGTCGCCAAATTTCACCTGACAGGCAATGCTGGCCAACAGAACGGCTGTCTCAGGCGGGCAGTAGACCTCGCCTCGCAGAATGGACTCCTTCACCTGCAGGTAGAACATGCGCTGCGTCACCTCTTGGACGAGCTCTTCACAGGCGTCCTCTGGGAAGAATTTGACCCTAAATTCGAACACCAGAAGCGTGTCCTTCGGCACATCCTGCTGTAGAACTTTTTTATTCAGCTTCAACCAGGTGGCGAAGCCTTTGACATCAGTGTAGCGCAGGCCAAAGTACCAGATTTCGCGAAGCCCGATGGTTTTTACCACCTTATAGGAAAAAAGTTAAGGTAAACGGCGAGAGTAAATATGGCTTCATTTTTTGTTAATACCTCGCCACCTAATTAGTTATATTTAAATGGCGAGACTAAGCACAAACATAAAACTAAGGCAACAATTTTACTCACCTGGTCAAACAGCTGTTTACCAGTTGTGCTAGGCTGAATAGCAAACTCCAGCTCAGCATCCATGGTTGTAACTTTCACATTTATCTATAGATTTGGTGATTGATAATGTTGAACATTTTGTTTTTTATAAACTGATGTGATAGGAAAATTAAAAAAACAATACTTAAAACTTACTGGCTTTCCCATTCTTGCTGCTTAGTTAATCAGTAACCAATTTTTAATAGTTTATTCAAGTGAAAATATTTCATGAATGAAAAAACAAAACATTTTTACAAACTATAACTATAATACATGATTATAAAATAAGCATATATTAAGTCTTGAGGACAAGTTGATAAAATATTTTATTCTATTAACTAAAAGTTAATATTGTAACAGGGCTTTTTCTTCCTTCTTAATAATATCCCACCGCTGCCACCAAAGTTGTAACAGGGGTTATTCCTGTTTGCCAACTATAGTTATCTTGATTATACTTGTTTTTACTCCCTAACTATTTCTTAGAATTTCATTTAAATATTTCTGGGTAGCGTTCTTAGTAGCATTTCTGGTAGCGTTCTCGTAGCTTATGGCCTGAGCAGTCTAGTACTAGTATATGTATTAGTTAATAGTCCTAATTGGGCGTTCACCAAGACTAGAGGGTCACGGCGCCTTTCTTAGTATATCTCCAAGAATTAGTCCCAATTCCATTCTTAGCAAATTTCTTGGAATTGTTTCACAGGTTTTGCAAATGAATAAGTCGCTATTTAGCTTGAAAGACTTTAAAATGTGTAGATTGAACTGCTATTTTGCTTGCAACAATTGCTCACAGGAATCAGACAGTTGGTTTATTTGCTACAAAATTGCTCCTATATATAGTGGTTTCCCCCTATATGATTAAACAAAAAAATAATTCCCTAATTTATTTCGCGCAGTGAAACAAAATATTTATCTAATATTTCACACAAGTTTGGTTTCTAAGAAAACATACCTTTATTGTTCAAAATTTGTACAGTATTGAAGCACTCCTACAACATTTTTCTTGAGTATTATAAGTCTGTATTTATTTAACTAAACAAGCATGCTCAATGTCCTTAAAATTTAAAACTACTTATTTATATGAATGAAGCTTAAAGTAAATATAGAAGAAATAAAATAGAAACAAATTTTGGGTTTGTATCTGGCAAATTAAAAGTCAATATAGAATAAAAATTATATAAATTTTTAAACAAATATATATACACCTAAAACCATAAGTCTTAATTTTAAGTCTAAACTTATTTTATTTCTATATCTACTTAATATAAAATAGATAAAGCTAAGAGGTTTAGAGACTTTAAATATACCTATGACTTGACTTCCTATGCACTAAAAATGGCTCAACCAATTTTCTTCAAGCTTGCACCATTTGATCGAAATTTCCCTGTGACAGTATATGCATCATGGCTAAGAAATTGCTCAATGTTAAAGGGATTAAATGTTAAAAAAACATGCTGTTTTGCAAAGGTCAAGCAGAATTTTCAACTTGAAATGAATTGTAAAAATGCTAGAGAAAAAACTGACTGGCTGAATTTAGATTTTGATAAAGATTGTATCACAACAAGTTGAAATATTGCCCTCTTGACTAAATCAACTTTGACTTTGTTGAGTTCTAGGTTTTTTGTATAAATTAATATGAATGACATCCAAAATTTCAAAATTGCACCTTGAAATTTGAGCTATAGTGAAATTTTGCACCTTAAAACTTGACTTGATCCAGATTTAGGTGCATGCAATTAAGATTTTATTTGATTAAACTTATCATTTAGGCCTATGGCTATAATGATAGGCCCTATCCAATGAAATAAAATTACTAAAGTGAAGCAAGTCATGTTTTATGAGCTACAAAAAAATTAGGCAATAGTGCAGTTTTGTTTGCAAAATTATTTTTTGTTTAAATTTGAAAGTTCAAAACTAGAAAACAATAACGATGTTTTAAACCATTCTAGCAACTGTGCCAGAGCTCATTGGTCATGGAACTTTAAAGCAAATGGGCGCTCTATTAATATACTTTTTTCATTAAATCAGTACCACACTTGAATGCTACTTGAAATGCAAGTTGTCTATAGAAAAAATAGTTTAAAAAATTGAAAGGGGCTCAAGTGGGGGAGGGCTTAAACTATTTCCTTTAGCTGAGAAGCTGCTAATATCTGCTTTTTCTTTTGGACAACATATTGTATCATGGCTAGACAACCACTAAGACCATCGTGGATAATTCTGCCGAATGAAGTGCTGCCAGCAAATGTTCTACTATAACTAGAGCTAAATGCGTACGACCTGATGGCTGCCAGAGGATATAATACGCTAGATGGCCAAGGTTGGGCTTATTGGCAACCAATGTACATGCTCCTGTCCAGCTTAGACCCCCATGAACCTGCAGCGTTGAGCTAGTGATTGTTATGTAGATGGCTGGGCCTGGGACTGCAAGACTTGCTGCAGTCAACAAAGCATCAAGAACTCTTTCTTCAAGCATAGTCACCTCACACTGCAGCAGCTTATCACCTTGCTGTACTGCTAGGCCAGGAATAAGACCAAGATGGCCATGATGCACGAGTGTCACATGAGCAATCATATTGCTATGGACTGGCTCAATTTTGTCAAGGACATTTGCTGCCAATATTTCATTGACCATCTGATGCAACTTGGTAGACCTGGCACTACTGTTGAAATCAATGAAAGCAAATTTGTTTGTCTTGCCTGGCACAGAGATCTTGACTAATGGTTAGCAAGCCTACAACCAAGTGGCGAATATAGTTGGTGGCCATGGAGACCACAGTGTCATGAACTATTGACTCCATTTTATGGACCCAAATGATACAACTTTCCATACCAACATGATTGGGGGAACGTTGGCGCATTGCAAGGCCAAATTCAGGGCCATGCATAGAACAAGCGATGCTTTCTTCAAGAGCCACATCTAGGAATTTATGTGGTGCTGACTGTTTGGAGCAAACAGGGCTTTCGGAAACATGCTTTTCTAGATTTGCCACTACTATAGTGCCCAATGACAAGCTCTATATCCGCCACTAGAACACGGTCTGCAGTCATTTCGTCTGCCGCCTTTTCGTCTGCCAAAGAATTTTAGCAGACGAAACGACTTTTTTATTTATGTTTATTTTGGTTCACTTATTTAGTCTTTTTTATGTAGGGAATTAAAATAAATTAGTATAAGCAAGTTTTAAGTATGTTTTCTTATTTATATTGATACATTTTGTTTTTCTTCATTTTCTACGAAACCTAACTAACCTATATAATACTTTTGACGCATTGATGCGTGTGTGCCTACAATTTCGATTGCTCCTTACATTTTACACTTTGTGCATTTAAGCTAGTTGTATTCGTGAATAAATTGCATATGAGTTTACATACACGAAAAAAAAGAAAGTTGGAAGGAGACTAAACAGTTGGAGATATTTGCTTCTGGCTTTGTGTATTTATATGCAACATATTAGCTCCGGAACTTTCAGAAAAATCCTAGCATTATAATAAATTACAATTAATAAGACATTTACATTACACTTCCATGCAAAGCTTGATGACATAATTAGTTAGAACACAATTAGAACACATAATTAGAACACAATGACAACTTGGCAAGTTTGGCAACCAGGGAGCTAAAAACTTTGCCACAATCGTCAGAATGGTTTAAAACATCAATTTTTATCATTGTTATTGTTTTCTGGTTTTGAACTTTCAAATTAAAACAAAAAATAATTTCACAAACGAAACTGTACTATTGCCAAAAATTAAATGCAATAGCTGGCCTAGTATAAGCCCTAGTTGTTATCATGTTATGACTCATTATTTTGCTTCTGAAATTTAATTTTTATTTTTTTAGTTGTAGCAATACTAATAGTCTAACTAGGCCCTAGTGCCCCACTTTGGTTTTAAAATTTGGACCCTTAATTTAAACCTTGGGCTTGGATACAAAATTGTACCCAACCTAACATCTAGACAAAAAACCCAGTTTGAGTTACCACATTCTCTAGTCTAGTCTAGGATTCCAAATTTTTATGGAAAAGTAAAAGTAAACAGTTTAAAATTGTCATGATGATCTTTTTACTTTTTTGTACATTTAATTATTTTATTAAAACTTTGATTGCCAAGTACAGAACGACTTTGTCATATGACAAATGAAAAAAATCAAATTTAGAGCAAATTTCAAAATTTTAGACCAACTATTGACATTGTTAGAAAATGTTACAAAATTGTTAGGGGCCCCCTACATTGTTTCCAACAAATGAGCAAATATATCTTTTGCACTACAAGGCCTAATACAAGGGCCTTTTCATACTGCTTGTTCTGGTTCTAGAACCAGATTCAATTTGTAAAATATAACTTTTTGTCTCCTAAACTAGAGATATAGATGAGCTATAAAGTTGTAATTACTGAATGGCAACAGCCAAGAACAATGTAATTAATGTGAAGGCAGTCAAACATTCAACAAAGTAAATAGTTATAGTGCTTTTTTGAAGATACGAACGATTACTGGTTCTGGAATTGGTAATGTGAAAAGCCTCAAGTATGACGAAGAGTGAAGTTAGTGAAACTGACGGAGCTCGGTGGGCGTGTAGTATGTACTTGGCGGGCGTGGCTTTGTTGCTAAAAATAGGAAATTATAGGTTTAAAAAACGCGGACCTTAATGTAAAAGCTTTCTGTTAAAAAAACTGGGAAATTTCTTGTAAAAGCATTTTTTACTTGTTGTGAATCATTCTAGAAGTGTTTTTAGAAATTTAGTATAGTTAAAAATACTGGCTTTGTTAAAAACTTTTCAAAATAAATAAAAATGTGCCGGTATTTTTTAGTATTTCTTGCAGAATGCACGATTTTTCCCAATTGCTAGGAAAAGATCAAAATAATGTAAAAGAAATATAGCGAAAATTACAGTAAACATCGATGAAATTTTTGGCCGTGAAAAATCCCAACGAAAATAACATTTTTGTGTAGGAATTTTAACTGCATTCAAAGTTTTTATCATGTACGAAATGCACTCAGTTAAGTGCCCAAATGATTGTACAACTAATGTTTTAATTACATGTTAACGCATGAACAGTTATCTTTGTCTTACGCTATGAACGCCTCAATTAAATGATGGGTTTCGACCTTCCGGCCCCCTTAGCTTGTGGGGAAGCCTTCGGGCCTCAGGTCTCAGAAATAAATCAATTAGAGTCCTGGCCCCCCACTCCTGTCAGATGGTCAGCCCCATGGTAGCTTGATCGTGTGGCGAGCAGTCTAGGTCCTATAGCTAAGAGAGGGACAGCGAGAGACGAGCAGGGAGAATTTTGAAAGTAGAAATTATCCAATCCGCAGATAACTAACTTGCTGCCACCAGCCCGTGCGCCCTGGCTCACCACACCGGGACTCTCGAAATCGGGTTTCCGACTGAAAGGGGCTTTGCACTTTACCTGCCAACTAGTGTCTTTTTGCAATCTATCTCGAAGTCATAGCCGATGATAAGGGACACTGCTGGGACTAGATCGCATTGGCCATGCAGGTACAGAGGGGACTTGTGCAGGGAATTCTTGCAAAGGCGAGACTATGGGGTAGCTACATGTACTATTACATTGCTAAATACGAAGAATTGTACTTTTGGCCTTCGACGCGCCAACCAGCCTCTCCTAGCGCTGATGATAGACTAACTCGAACTTCAGAGACCGCATGATTCATTCACCCGAGCCGCTTGGCTACCCTAGAGTGCACAAAGTACATCTCTGGCGCCGATTCTGCACTCCTGGCAGCTGCGCTAACTGATTTGATAGATTGATCGACTGAGAACTGCCTTGCCATTGGTCCACTGTGACCGGCGCCTATACTAGCTTAGCTACTCATCTGAGCCATCGGCGAACAAAGAAATAAAACCGATAAAAATAACTGTTAGATTTAACCTTCTCCTTAGATCACTTCACACTTCAGATTGAATTGGAGTTTAGACTACTAGCAGTATTATTGAATGATTCCTGCCTCAGCAACAGCACTACTGAACAAAATGAGCAAAAGTGTGCGCCTAATTCAGCTACTGAAACAGGGGGCAGATAAGGGATCACCCAATCAAGCAAGTCTAGATAGCCTCTCACCCAACCAATCAGAAACTCAACAGCCGGAGACCAGGAAATCCACAGTGACCGAATCGGCTTGATGCTTCGCAGCTGTAGACTCGGGATGATGCTGACACAATCTTCGCTGATAGCTAGCAGGTGATGATCTTAACTTTGATGTTCACTGCCCGGGGGAATTCGTCCTTGATGATGATGGGGAGAGTCGCAATCCGGGGATCAAGAAACGACGGTCGGGCTCCGGGAACCAGAAATGTCGGAAAGGTTCCTCCGCGGGAGAGCCGGTTGAGGTCCGAGCGGGCCAAAAACTGATTGGCTGAGCCGATTTGTTAAAATGAGCGCCGAATTTTCTGATTGGCTAAGCTTGTTGCTACCCAGAATCACGTGACCGGGAGATCCTATCAGTTCCCACAGGGTCGTAAAAAGATGACAGGTGCGGCCATAAATCAATCAAAATCGCAACAAAATGATTTATGACTTTTCGCGTAGGATTGACAGAAATTAATGAAAAAATATACATTAGAAAGCTCTTAATAAATAGAAAGTGAAGATAATGAAGAGAAATCACTAATCGCTAATCCCAAAGTACTTTTAGGGGTAAAACGCATAGCTGTCAAAGCTGTCACACGCTTGAGTGAACACGAACAATAGGCTCTGACCTCATAAATCTTGATGGCCTGTCAAAATGATGAGAAAAAAGCTACCGCCCGCATCCTCTCAGACCATCTGGCGCCCGCCTCAACACTGAGTGAGGCGCAGGTGGCTGTCAGACCAGCTTCGAAAGCGATGATTTATGACCCAAAAAGCTGCGCCTATGTTATTATGACAAGTATGACCAGACATTATATCTAGTATAGATTCTATGAAAATTCGCAGAAAAAGAATAAAAATGCCCTTAGCCTGCTGTCAGTAGGCTAGTAAGTTTTGAGCCCATGTGCTAGCGCGGGATTTGGAAAAAAGTGCGTCCTCGTCATAAAGTTTTTAATGCTTCAAGGACTACTAGACTTGAAGGACGCAACACTTGCTAATCGTGCAAAGATATAAGGCCGATTATTAAAATGTGTGTATTTAAAAATCGGTTACATGTAGAAGGTTAATTTTTTCGCCAGATTGTTCAGATTTTTGTCCCCTACCAAGTAAGTCAGTTAGTTTATTGTTTCCCACTCGATGTAGATGCAAGAAAATCCTGTATACAATGGAGACACCTTATTATTGGGCGTTTGGTAGCTATATCAAACTCTCAAGTTTAGGAAGCAAAATTAATAAACTAACTGAAAATCTTGAATGAGCGAATTTTTTGTGAATACGCTCGTAGTTTCATCAGTGACGTTTCTGAAAATATATCAGAGTCTGGAGATCATATACAGATCCTTTAATTCTTTAAAAGTTTTCTCGTGAGATGGCCACTCAGAAAAAAAATGAGTTCGGAGAAGAAAAAGCCAAACCTCACAAAGCAGACTCATGTTTTAACATTCTGTTCTCTATAATCGCTGCGGCTAAGCTGTCGGTTGCACATCTGCCCATTAGGGCAGGTGTAATCAATTTTTTCTCAATGATTTGTGAATTGAAGTGACTTGCGAGTGGCAAGCAAAGTTGTGCCGAGTTTATTTGCTTATAGTTAAACTTATGATGACCAGTCTCTGTCCGCCACAAAATTGAGGTGGTATGATGAACTAGCATATTGAGCAGATTTAATTGTTTACCCCTGTAACCACAGGCTGAACTGGTTATCCCACGCTCAAGCAAAAGCCAAGCGCCCTCGCAGTTCTCGCCCAGCTCCACAGGGCCGTCGGCACCACCTGGAGGCTCACCCCCAAAAGAGCCTCTGGTGCATCGATATCTACATGTACACTGCAATGGTTAGGCCCTGCTATCTCGTACGGCGGCCTGATCTGGGCTAGCGCCCTGCAGATGAAGACAGCTGCCTGGAGACTCTCAGGAGAGCGCAAGGACACGCATGCCACATGATCATGAGCGCCCCCCGTCTGCTCGTTACGATGGCCTCAAAGCCTTCCTCAACATTCCCCCGCTGGACATCTTTGTCGGCAGGGAAGCGGCTAAGACTGCCCGCCGTCTGATCGTTTCCATGGCCATGACTAAGCGCAAGCTCCTGCCTCACGCCCACCTCTGCCTAAAGGACTTGAGAGACGGCGGCGGGCTCCACGTCTTATCTGACAGTGAACCCCCACTCTTAACCTCTTTCAGCGCTACAAGGTCACCATCCTCTAAGGATGCTGCCACTGACAACTGGAATTTCCAGGAGGTCCATTGCTACACGGACGGATTCATCAAAGACGGCCACGCCGGCTTTGCGAGTCTGCATCATCATCAACGGCCGCGTCATTGCCACGCAGGCCCAGCACACTGGCAGACTCTCCCACAGTCTTTCAGAACGAAGTCCTTGCCATCAGCTCCTGCGCCGCAGAGCTGAACGCCAAGGGTACGAGAGGAGAGACTTATTGTCATCCGCTCCGATAGCCAAGCGGCCTTACAGGCCCTTTGCCACAACACCACGAACTCCCGGAAAGTCGCCGACTGCGCCCGGCAGCTTAACCTCCTGGCCAGTAGCAATACTGTCAGGCTGAAGTGGACCCCAGGGCACGCAGGGTTTCCGGGAAACGAGCTGGCAGACACCCTCGCCAAGAGGGGCGGCTCTGGATTTTTCTTTGGCCCTGCCCGCCTGGTCCCTATCCCTTCGACGGTCATCAATCGTCAGATCGATGACTGGGCTGACTCCCTTCACAGGGACAGATGGGCGGGCACCCAGAACTGCAGGCAATCGCTGCTGAGGTTCCGTGCCCCTTTCGCAGGTTCAGAAATGTACTTCTGAACCAAAATCGGAAGGACATTCGAGCCCTTGTCATGATTTCTACCGGCCATGGCTACGTTGCAAGGCACTGCTCCCTCCGAGGCGACCTCGAGAGTGAACTTTGCCCTTTTTGCGAGTACGACAATGAAGATGCTCAGCACTGTTTGTCACTGCCCTTTCTTTACCAGAGACCGCGGCTACGATACCTCGGGCCGATCCTCAACTGACAAGATCTGCCAGCCCGTCAGAATCCCACGGCTCATCCAGTTCTTTCGGGCGACACGAGGAGCCAACTTTCTTCCCCACGGAGGACCACCCTGACCGGTCCCCCGCCTCTGCCGAAGGCGGCTAGCGAAATGGGCGACCCTCGCCGCCTCCCCGCTGTGTCTACGGACCATCCTGCAGCTAAGTCATAATAGAGCTGTTGAGAAGCCTATAATATATTAATTAGTCTCATAATAAAAAATTGATTCAGTATTCCACATTAATCACGGATATGATCCTTAATTTGCATAGGCCAAGGGTGAGATCCAGCAATAATCCAATTTATACGTACTATTTCGAGTCTTTAGTCTTTGACAGTGATTAATTGGCGACGGAAATTCATTGGCAGGCAGTAATTCAATTCAGCTATATGGTTTAGTACGAGCGTACAGTATAAGTGCCTCTTGTGTCAGTTTCCCGCATGCAGGCAGATGCTAAAGGGAGTATGATCATCATAGCTCTAATAACCCAAATGTGTATTGTATTAATATTTGCTGTGCATACCTACAATATCAATGAATAAATCGTATATTGTGCATACTTACCTAAAGCAAACACGCAATTGACTCTACGCGTTCAATAGGTAATTAATTATCCGGAGTAATGGTATATAAATTAATATTATTTAATTAATTGTATAGTGGGAGAAGAGAGTGGGATAGAGGGAGTGAGTGGGATGGAGGCCGTTGGGGAGGAGGGGGAGTGAGGGAGTACGGGAGGAGAGTGAGGTAGACAGAGTGGGGGGAAAGTGGGGCAGAGGGAGTGGGGAGGAGAGTGGGTAGATAGAGTACAATTCATTTTCAGCATAGAAAGTCACTAATAAATGAAATTAACAGCTAACTTAGCATAAAGTCACGTGCATATTACTGATAAGTGTTAAAGTAGTTTTTAGAGCATATCTTTTATTCAACAAGAAATCGCCTGTATTTTAAGATACTTACATGTATTCAAAAATATCGATCAAAGTAAGTGTACTAAGCATAACTGTATAAATAAGAAAACATTGAATAATATTGTAAATCTTTAACCATAAAGTTACCTTTAAAGACATGACGAAGAAGAAACGACATGTAATATAGATCAAATCCACCTGTGTCATATTCAGAATTCAGAGTCTGATCAGAAAAAAATCAATAAAAATGATTGACAGCATTGTTATAAGCGTAACACGTAGCGTCAGTCAAGAAGCATTTCCAGAAAAGGTAATCATTAGCGAATCACATGTAGCCTGAAGCGAAATTTTATGTAGAGATTCTGCAACAACCAAATCATAACGGTTGCCTACGTGCATAACGACCTAACATCCTAACTTGTGTCTTAACATAACGTGTGTACATGTAAATTCATCTGTATTATGCTCGCAAGAAGGTCGGAACCCAAGGATCACTTTAACTATGAATATATAGATTGTGTCGTAAACTTTCCTACACTGTAACGTTCTAAATCACGCCCTTCGGTCGAGCAACGTACGAGCTGGATCGATCGAGCTAGCTTTCCCGTCACAAAACTCATCAATATTTAATACAGCCTCTACCACCGCGGTAACATCAACGAATAACGGAGGCAATGAAGTGAGCGAACTCTTCGTACTGGATCTTGCCATCGGCGTTGCGATCGGCCGCCGAGATCATCTCCGTGATGTCCTCCTCCGTCATGCTGTTCTCGCCGAAGTGCATCAGGATGCCCTGCAGTTCTTCGCGGCTCAAATAGCCGTTACCGTCTCGATCGAAGGCTTGAAATGCTGCGATGATCTCCTGCTCCGAGTTGGTGTCCTGCAGCTTCTCGGCCATCATGGCCATGAACTCGGGGAAGTCAATCTCACCGTTCCCGTCGATGTCTACGCTTTGAATCATCTCCTGTTGGCATTTTATATCGTCTTGGATGTTAAAATAAGCACGTAGAAGTGTGCGTACACATTATCAGTACACGAGATAAGTTTAACTATTCGCAGAAAGGCTGTGGGGCACCCTGGCATCCTGAAATCGTCCCACATCAAACCCTGAGGGAGTTTTGTCCATTCCGCTGAATCCTGATGGGCGTTCTCGCGCGATACTGTACGTGACAGTACGAGCGCGACAATACTGTACGCAGGCACGCCACACGCTCACAGCCTCACATCAGTGGCGTTCGCATACATTTTAATTGAACGGCCGCACCCCTAAAGGACGCATATATTTGGTCTCTTGGTCACTTGGTTGGCGCCCCTGTCTCTTGGTTGGCGCCCCTGTCTTTTAGTGGGCATCCCTGTCTCTTGGTGGGCGCCCCTGTCTCTTAGTGGGCATCCCTGTCTCTTGGTGGGCGCCCCTGTCTCTTGGTTGGCGCCCCTGTCTCTTGGTTGGCGCCCCTGTCTCTTGGTTGGCGCCCCTGTCTCTTGGTTGGCGACCCGTCTCTTGGTTGGCGCCCTTGTCTCTTGGTTGGCGCCCCTGTCTCTTGGTTGGCGCCCCTGTGTCTTGGTTGGCGCCCCTGTCTCTTTGGTTGGCGCCCGTGTCTTTTGGTGGGCGCCCCTGTCACTTGGTTGGCGCCCCTGTCTCTTGGTTGTCCCTGACGGCGTCCCTGTCTCTTGGTTGGCGCCCGTGTCTTTTGGTGGGCGCCCCTACCACTGTCTTCAAGCCGGCGGATGCCACGTCCATGAAGTGGCAAAGTCAAGCTATTTTCATTCCCTGAGCTTGCAATTGTTTCACATAGTTTTTGGAGGAGCGAAATTTTTATTGGGGTGATTTGGAACCTGGCCACTAATTCACACAGGGTATACAAGAGGCCCAGACTTTTTAATCGTCAGGTATGTCCTTGTGACTCGGCAAATTCCAATGATTCGCAACCAGCACACCAGATAAGCAGATGAGTCACTGGCTACTCACAGCGAGCTCCTGTTCGCTCGGATTCTGACCAAGCGAGCGCATGATGACCTCCAGCTCTCTGACGGTGATGGACCCGCTGCCGTCTCTGTCGAATAGGGCGAAGGCCTCCTTGAACTCGGCAACTTGCTCCTCGGTCAGCTGACTGGTGATGGCCTCTCGAGCTACTGAATTTAAGCGCACCGGGCCCTGGCCTCCGCAACGAGGCCCGCCGCCGCCGCCGCCGCCGCCACCGCCGCCGCCGCCATCGCCGTGGTGATCATTGTTGGTTCCCGACATTGAGCTGAGAGAGACAGAACTGTATTCAGCCTGTACATTTATTTGGATGATTTTCAAAGATACACATGCGACTCTGAACAGTAGCTTTTCTAAAAGATAATTGGCTTGGCGCCCCTGGTGCTTGGCGCCCCTGGTGCTTGGCGCCCCTGGTGCTTGGCGCCCCTGGTGCTTGGCACCCCTGGTGCTTGGCGCCCCTGGTGCTTGGCGCCCCTGGTGCTTGGCGCCCCTGGTGCTTGGCGCCCCTGGTGCTTGGCGCCCCTGGTGCTTGGCACCCCTGGTGTTTGGCGCCCCTTAAATTTAATCCAATCCCTATTTTCCAACATTTATGGAATTGAACTGGCATGTCTCAAAACCCTTAAAGAGCATTCCTGTCTGAAAATGATTTTTTGTAGGGATAAGATGGAGGGGGAATCCCTATCCTATAAGAATAGGGATCTGATGGAGGGGGAAGCAGGGTGAATTGGGATCTGATGGAGGGGGAAGCAGGGTGAATTGGGATCTGATGGAGGGGGAAGCAGGGTGAATGGGGATCTTCTTCCCCGTGAAGTCAACCCGACAATCTTACCTACTCGGTGTTCGCAGTATGGTGTACTTTACGTCACGAGTGAAGGCTACAGGAACTGGCAAGATAACGTGTCTCTAAGCGTGGCGTGTTAAGTTCCAAAACACTCACTGGCAGAAACGAGTTGACTCGCTAGGAAATGAAACTCTGCAGTAGCAGGAGCAGAATTCTCCAACAGCCTCTCCTACACTTTAAGTGCTGAGCTAAATACTCACTCTCTTGCTCATGGAACCGCGGCCAGAGCAATTGATTGGCTGTCTGCGGGTGCACGCGAGGCAGCTCCCGCACACCATTTGGGCAAAAACACACACGCACGATATTTTTCACTCCGGTGGCTACAATAAAACCCAGGATCCACTCAGGGCAGTATAAGGCATATTGCAATTTATCTTTCCACAGATCCTGCCCTATGGGAAATGGGATTTTTGCTGTTATTATTATTGCTACTATAAATCTCAGGAAAGAGTCGCGCGTCCCTACGGAGGATTGAATTCAGTGCTTTTGCAAATTCAGAAAATTTGTGGAAGAATTTCGTTGATGAGCGGCTTAAAAGATTAAAACTCAAGCTAGCGACTTATGCTGCTATGTACAGCGAACTACTTAGGGGGTTAAAAATAGAGATATATCGATTTTCCCTTCCCTCCGGCTGTACCAATTAATGCATACGAGTAAATGTACATTTAACAATCGGGGGATGCAGAGGCCGTTGCCAGCTGTCGCTGAAGCAAACGCTCGGGGAACAACAGCTTGTTGGCAGCTACGGCTTTCTTTCCAAGACTAAGTCAACTCTCTCTTTCTGCCTCTACCCTCGCTCTCTACCACTGCCAGTCCATATGCAGTGTGTCTACATTTTTCTTGAGCAGTTGACAGGGTTGAGTAGAGCATTTTCATTGGTCCATGACAGCGCGAGAAGCATTCAAGTATAGTGTTAAGTAAGAAAGAAAATCGATTCATAACTTTCTTTTAAATCATATTAACTCGTGTGTATTTAGGATATTTTACGAATTTTTATTAGACCGAGTCTAGTCCACAGATACTAAATACTGTGGTCTGTGGTCTAGTCTACATCAGTCCATCCACTAGGAAGTCAGTCATAGTTAAAACACTGTTTAATACAAGCCAGGGGTTGGAAAACTTCGGCCCGCGGGTCACATGCTGCCTGCAAAGCCTCTCTATCCGGCCCTCGGGTCCTTCGAAACTTCAAAATAGCAATCCGGGCCGCTCAAGGTTGGTGTCTCTTCTCAGCTCTCTTCTCTCCTCGTCTCTCCCTCTCCGATTTATCTCATCTTTCCCCTCTCTTCTCTTCTCTATCCCCCGCTCCCTCTTCTTCTCTCTCCTTTCACTACCCGTCTCCCCTCTCTCCCCTCTCTCCCCCTATCTTCTCTTCTCCCTCCTCTCTTCTTTCTCCTCTCTTCTCTCTCCTCTCTCCTCATCTCCTCTCTCTCCTCTCCTCTCTCTCCTCTTCTCTCCTCTTATCTTTTCTACTATCTCTTCCTTCAAGCCATCTCTCGCCTCTTCTCTCTTCTTTCATCTCTTCTCTCATCTTCCATTTCCTCTCCATTCCACTCTCATCTGGCCCGCAGCCATGAACTGGATTCTCTATCTGGCCCTTTAGGTAAAAAAGTTTGTGGTCCCCTGATAAGCCGATCAAGGCCTGGGCTGTTCGTATTGACCAACTTACAGCGAATTTCAATCCATTCAACGGCCTGTTGTGGATTGCATCTATCTTTTCCTACATGTATCTGTCTACTTATAGTAAGTAGCAAGTGTTCCCGTCAATACTTGGCTTGTATAGTTGCTCACGTGAAGAATTAATTAGCTACGAGCTACATGCCAGCGTCAGGAACCACTTTAACGAAGACTTCATAGTTTGGAAGAAATTTCCCTCGAAATTTCTACTATAAGAATTTCCTAAAACAATTTCAGATGAAAGAGGAACAGGTGAGGCGTTAAAGTCCACATTATGTCTTGTGCTGCCGTCCCCTGTCCGTGCCCCCTCCGCGCAGAGCACTCTTTACAGTACCTGTAGACTCAACCGCAGAGAGCAATCAACATGGCCCTCAGGGGATGGCTGCTTCTCTTTCTTCAGGGCCACGCAGGTCCTGAGACGAGCGGGGCCCTACTGTCACTACGTAATGTGCAGAAACTGCAGGGTTTTTAGGCAGATTTGACGCAAAAAACGCAAATTATACTACTATCTGAAAAATGAAGTAAGTAGTATACAAAAACGCTATCCTAAGCGTGATTCAATATGTAGTTGTAATAATCCATGTGCTCATATTAATTCCATGTACATTAATCCCTAAATATCTCAAATTGTACATTAATTCCATGTACATTAATCCCTATCTATCTCAAATTGTACATTAATTCCATGTACATTAATCCCTATCCCAAATTGTCTATCCCCAATTCTATATGTACATGTGCATTAATCTACAGTGTCATCCCCAGACGGCCCACGCGCGCACCAAAATTACAACTCGAAACCCTACTACGTGTGTACAGTTGTGCGCAGAGGTGAGAATTGGTGTACGCGCGCGCTGTACAATCTCATCTACCATTACCAAATGAGTTTTCAATAGTTGAAACAGCATGCAGAAGCGCCCACCCACCCATATTGATATTATACCCAAAATTTGCAAAGCGGCCGCACATCCAAGAATTAACTCTTCATGATCTGCTGATCCACAGAAAGCAAACAGTGTACGCAGAAACCGCCGCCCATCCCCCAAAATTGGCAGAGGAGGCATGAGTCAGCCAAAAATCGCGGTCCACACTGTTATTTCCACTCCTTTTATACTTCATACCTCTAGAATTCAGCCCTCGTCACCACTCCGAGACAATTACGTCATTCCCAATGCCTCTACCCGAGTCAAATAAGTTGTCAAAAGACGTATATATATTTACACAAAAAGCCGGCCGAGCTTTGATAAGTATATATTTATTTAGTCGGCCTCTAAATCAAGACTGTGAAAGCAATGTTTTATATATCTATTGTATTGATAGTGCAGATGATACAAGACCCCTTGTCGCGCTGTAATCCGCAAAATGTGCCACTGACGCTGGTGTACACTATGGAATTAATTATGTTGCATGTTGAATCACCCTTTATCTCCGGCCATATTCAAAATTCAACCCCAAGACTGTTTGAAAACAGCCACCCCTCTAATGGTCAGCAGACCCCTATAGCAAATCGAATAGAACCACTCGTCCCTGTTCTCTCTGTCCCCCTTCTAATAAATGCCAAGGAATTCCAACCCCTCTCTCCATTTCAGTGTTCAAACAGATCTTTTCACAGCACGGACCTTAAATTAAACCTCATTCAGCAAAACCCCTCTTATCCAATTACGTCATCCATGCCACCCCCAGTTAGCAAGAAACCAACTTTTAATGCACATATCAACCCCACGAATCTGGGCAAATCCGAGTCAACCTCCACCTGCATTGACAAACCCCAGCCACATCTGTCAATGTACACAGCCTATGAATCAGTGTCTCCTCTGCATACAATTCCGAGACTGAATTCTATAGATGTGTTTTGTCACAGAAATACTTTGGCACTATGACCAATGCGGTATACTAGAAGTAGTGAAGTCCACCCGCCCAAAAACGTGCGGCTATGTCAATTCTATCGCTTCCCCTGCCCTCTCACTTCAAGCTTTCAGACTCTATGAAAGTTCGATCTCTCGAAGCAGGAATGAATCACCCACTGACCTCTCCAAGTTGGAATTCCCCGGTGTAAAAATAAGCCGTCCATCGGGCGTCAGTTTTGGGCCGTCTGGGTAGGGTGCTTATGTCCTACTGAAATCGAGTCCGCCAGACGCTGATGTAGGACTGATTCAGACGCAGACCGGACCCTGTTCAGTAGGGGTCCTCATGACTCCTACTTGCAATCTTTTATTCGACCCCAGTATTTACACACTACTTTCAGTAGGTTGCATTGCGTGCAGTGTTTCAGTTTGTTAAAGTTATATCACGTATACGAAGACTTTGAAGAGCGAAATGAAAAATGCATTTTAGTTATCATTTATTTCCTGTTTACGTAGTTACATATAGTTTACGGGTAAAATAGAAAGTATGAAATATATAACATCACTTAGCGCAACATTAGCAGAACGGGGCAGGGTCGTTGAGCAGCAGGTTTGGCAGCAGTGGCCGAAATAGTCCTAATTATCAAATACCCGAATTCTATTGATATAATACCTAAATCCTAATAACCTCTTATCTAAATTCTAATTATCTCTTATCTGAACCCCAATTATCTCTTACCTGAATCCTAATCTCTTACCTGAATTCTAATCTCTTACCTGAATCCTAATCTCTTACCTGAATTCTAATCTCTTACCTGAATCCTAATCTCTTACCTGAATTCTAATCTCTTACCTGAATCCTAATCTCTTACCTGAATTCTAATCTCTCACCTGAATCCTAATTATCTCTTACCTGAATCCTAATTATCTCTTACCTGAATCCTAATCTCTTACCTGAATTCTAATCTCTTACCCGAATCCTAATCTCTTACCTGAATTCTAATCTCTTACCTGAATCCTAATCTCTTACCTGAATTCTAATCTCTTACCTGAATCCTAATCTCTTACCTGAATTCTAATCTCTTACCTGAATCCTAATCTCTTACCTGAATTCTAATCTCTTACCTGAATCCTAATCTCTTACCTGAATTCTAATCTCTTACCTGAATCCTAATCTCTTACCTGAATTCTAATCTCTTACCTGAATCCTAATTATCTCTTACCTGAATCCTAATTTCTTACCTGAATTCTAATCACTTGCCTGAATCCTAATTATCTCTTACCTGAATCCTAATTATCTCTTACCTGAATCCTAATTATCTCTTACCTGAATCCTAATTTCTTACCTGAATTATAACCTCTTACCTGAATCCTAATTTCTTACCTGAATTATAACCTCTTACCTGAATCCTAATCTCTAACCTGAATCCTAATTATCTCTTACCTGAATCCTAATTTCTTACCTGAATTCTAATCTCTTATCTGAATCCTAATCTATTACCTAAATCCTAATTATCTCTTACCTAAATCCTAATTATCTCTTACCTGAATCCTAATTATCTCTATCTGAATTTTAATACATAGGATATTCTGGTGCGTATCCAGAAAATTAATGTTTTTGGGGTGCAAAAGAAATAAACAGTTACTCCTCGGCATCTCAATCAGAGTCAATTCTGGCCCGCTTTCTCATCCCTTGCTGCGCCTCGCTGGTGTCTCCTGGCATTTCGTGGTGCTCTTCACGTAGGGATTTTCTACGTTGGCGCGCGGCCTCCCTCTCGGCAGCGTGTTTCAGCACCTGAATAACGGCGACTTCTACATCGCGCTCAGAGGGTCGTCCTCTGTCCTCAGGATATATGAACCTGATTGCCTCTGTAAATGTAGGTTTGGGTGGGTTGCACACAGGGTTAGAGAGGACCTGGAACATGTTTATCTGCCTCCCTGTACCTGTCGCTATATAACTCTAAATCTCTCTAAATGCGTATTTTACGTATTCTTTCATTTCTAATTCTTTCTAAGTTCCATCAAAAACGAATACTGAATACAAAGAGCACTCACCCTGAATGGTATTCATGGCATTGCGGAAGCCCAGTTCGGCCTCGGTCGCGCCATGCCCAGGAACAGCCCGGTTCAGCCTTTCCGCCATGCCACGGCCACTGTAGTTGACTACACTTAGCATTGAAGCCGACATGCACTTTTCCAGCATCCGTCGGACCGTTTCATGTAGGGTCGCGCATCGGCAGCCACGTAGACTGGGTCCCTGAAGTGGAATGAAGTAGAAATTATTATTTTTAAAGCAAAAGAAGTATAAAATTATATTACTACAATACTACTGCAAGTAGGTTGAAAGCACAAGTATATTATTTCTTCTATGAGTATAAGTTCATTGCTTTTAATTTGGATTAGATCTGTTTGTGATTAATCTAGCAAATATGAAAACTTACGAGGCGCTGTTGAGCTTCAATCGACGTTATAAAGCTGAGGTAGTCCGGCCACGAGTCAATTTGCGTGAACTCAACGGCGGTTTCTTCTTGGCGGCCGCGTCGAGTTTGAGATGCCAAATGAGCGGAAATGCCTTCGAGGAGGTCAATAACTTGGCGCTCAAATTGGTGCTGGCGCCTCTCCATCTCTGCTAGGCGTCGAGCAGTTAGCATCGAAAGGTATGCCACACCTTCCGTGGAATTCGGGTCGAAGCCATCTGCACGCAGCTGGTCTTGGAATCGGCGAGCAGTCGCGCTGTGCAGCCTGCCGATGCCTTCTTCCCGCACCTCGGCATTGTCAGACGGGATGGCAGAGGAGGGCTTCTGCTTTGATACCGTTGATGGCCCGGCCGGTGTAGATCTTACTGCGACGGCTGCAGCAGAAGGCGATGCCGTTGCCTCTGGCTCTGACGCTAAATCCGACACCAGCGTCGCATCTGGGCCTGTGGACCGCGACCGTGGTGTCAGCACGACGGAAGATGCTGGAGGCGGGGGCAGGTCTGGTCGAGTAGGTCTGCTTTCGACCACTGCTGGCGTTCTCGCTGGCATGCGTGAAGTTGGGCAGTCGGATGCTTCACTGTCCGATGTCCTTATATTCTGGTAAAAAGAATGCATTTTGTTTTCATTAAAAGCAGAATAACTTATCTTTGGGTTGCAGAGCACGTTCAGTTCATGAGGATTAAGAGCATCTAAGTTCTTACCTGAAGGGCTTGCATGCGGATTCGCTGCTTTCCGGTGTGCACGCGCTGCACTGCTTGCATGAGTCCCTCCGTTGACTTTTTCTTTTTCTCGACAAGCTGCCGGATTTTAAATATCACCGGGTCCGTATCCGTTTCCGGATTGAGGACCACTTGAATGACCACGGCGTCATACCAATGGCCTTCATATTCGGCCCGAACTTCTATGCGGGTGGTCGAATACGGATCGGTGGCATTCAAGGATTCCCAGTCTTTGATGCTAAAGTCCTGGAACTCTCCAAGAGTAATGCTATGGGTGTCGATTTCTAATACTTGTCTGTCAGACTCAAAGAAAACGATGAACCGGATGTCTTCTGCTGCCATTTCAACTGCTTACTTTTGAGCTAATCAACAGTGTATGCAGTTGCAGTAAAAATATTCGAGCTGAGTGTCTGAATTATAATATGCTGAAATATACTTCAGTATTTAATACGCGAGCTGAATATATCTAGGGAAAAAGATTTTCCCGGCCTGGGATAGGCCCAACCCTTGACTCCCCTTCCCCCCCTCTCCCTTTCCATTCTCTCACAAGCGCACCCAGTGTGGGGCGGAGTCTCAAGACCAATAAGATGGCAGAAAAATTCAACCACCCCGCTCCCCGCGCGCTTCGTGTCTCACCTCACACTCCGACTCATCGCCAGTCTGATGATTTTTTCATTGCTATTTTTACGCTATTCTATTATTAACAATCCCAGTGTATCCCACTCGATAATCTCAACTCCGATAAAGGCTATAACTATATTACTTGATTTAACATTGCTTTGTATTTGCTCCTCTAATGTATAAACGAAGGGGGAGTCAAGGTGACTCAAACAGGTCGCGTAGAACTCGCGACTGGCTGTCATCCACTTTTTTCGGTCACGATGGCAAAAAAATGGAAAACTCGGCTGAGAAGTCCACGGAAGTCCCTGACTCTCAAAACTCTAATTGTTCCGAAGAAAAGTCAGAAATGGAGTTCAGTACTCAAAATAACGATCCTGTGCGTCAAAATCGTCTCTTCGACTATCTCTGCGCTGACATCGATAGCGAAGAAGACAACGATGTCATTGTAGAAGAGCCCGAGCCCGATGACGACACGCCACAGCAGCCAAGCCTGGAGAGCTTGAACGAAGAGCTGTTGGTCTTCTTTTTGAAGTATAAAGTGCCAATTAGAGGAATGGAATTTCTTCTAAATGCGCTTCGCAGCCGCGGCCTGCCAGTCGCAAAGACTGTGCACCTGCTCACGCACATGTCCGGATGTGCTAAAAAAGGAGGCTTCTCGAAGCACGAAATGGGCAATGGCCATTTTGCCTACCTCGGGATTTCCTCCAATCTCAACTTCCTGCTACAAAAGCAAGAGATCACTCTGCCGAGCCCGACCATCTTAGCCGACGGCACACAGGGCTATGAAATTGACGTGAAAATCGGCATAGACGGAATGCCACTGTACAACTCCTCAAATTTCTCCGCTTGGCCGATTTTGGCGTTGTTCAACGGTTCCAGCCGTCCTCTTCCGGTGGCAGGTAAAATTTAATTTTGCTTTATACATTTAAAGCCACTGTCTAATTTAGTATCTCTTCTCATAAACTAATACATGTGTACAACATACCCTATCTTTTTTATTAACATTCAGTTTATGCGGGGATCGGCAAACCACCTCTGCAAGAATATCTGGCGCAATTCTGCGATGAGATGGCGACTTTCATGGCGGATTTCGTGCTGGTCAACCGAATCCCAGTTCGTATCGCCAATGCCCGGTTCATCTGTGATGCCCCCGCTAGGTTTGTATATTA
This sequence comes from Macrostomum lignano, assembly GCA_002269645.1. Taxonomy (NCBI): domain Eukaryota; kingdom Metazoa; phylum Platyhelminthes; family Macrostomidae; genus Macrostomum; species Macrostomum lignano. The sequence continues at coordinate 76,322 of NIVC01000200.1, read as the reverse complement.
CAAGTGTAATTAAATCATTTTAGAACGCGAATCTCCTGTATCTATCTTCAGGTTCTAATCTAATTAGATATAATTACAGAGCATGAAAGCACATTTATTTTTACATCTGAAATTCAGATCATTTATAACGGCTACTGTTGGACATAATGGCCACCACGGTTGTCCGTATTGCAAAGTAGTCGCAAGGACTGCCGAGAGACGCACAGTGTATCCAACAACTGTTGGAGAGGAGCGTACACCGGGGGATTACCGCCTATGCAGGTGGGTACCAATATGTCCTTGTGCCTTTATCTATCTATCTATCTATCTATCTATCTATCTATCTATCTATCTATCTATCTATCTATCTATCTATCTATCTATCTATCTATCTATCTATCTATCTATCTATCTATCTATCTATCTATCTATCTATCTATCTATCTATCTATCTATCTATCTATCTATCTATCTATCTATCTATCTATCTATCTATCTATCTATCTATCTATCTATCTATCTATCTATCTATCTATCTATCTATCTATCTATCTATCTATCTATCTATCTATCTATCTATCTATCTATCTATCTATCTATCTATCTATCTATCTATCTATCTATCTATCTATCTATCTATCTATCTATCTATCTATCTATCTATCTATCTATCTATCTATCTATCTATCTATCTATCTATCTATCTATCTATCTATCTATCTATCTATCTATCTATCTATCTATCTATCTATCTATCTATCTATCTATCTATCTATCTATCTATCTATCTATCTATCTATCTATCTATCTATCTATCTATCTATCTATCTATCTATCTATCTATCTATCTATCTATCTATCTATCTATCTATCTATCTATCTATCTATCTATCTATCTATCTATCTATCTATCTATCTATCTATCTATCTATCTATCTATCTATCTATCTATCTATCTATCTATCTATCTATCTATCTATCTATCTATCTATCTATCTATCTATCTATCTATCTATCTATCTATCTATCTATCTATCTATCTATCTATCTATCTATCTATCTATCTATCTATCTATCTATCTATCTATCTATCTATCTATCTATCTATCTATCTATCTATCTATCTATCTATCTATCTATCTATCTATCTATCTATCTATCTATCTATCTATCTATCTATCTATCTATCTATCTATCTATCTATCTATCTATCTATCTATCTATCTATCTATCTATCTATCTATCTATCTATCTATCTATCTATCTATCTATCTATCTATCTATCTATCTATCTATCTATCTATCTATCTATCTATCTATCTATCTATCTATCTATCTATCTATCTATCTATCTATCTATCTATCTATCTATCTATCTATCTATCTATCTATCTATCTATCTATCTATCTATCTATCTATCTATCTATCTATCTATCTATCTATCTATCTATCTATCTATCTATCTATCTATCTATCTATCTATCTATCTATCTATCTATCTATTCCAACACCAAAGCCGGTGTTGGCTGACTGCTTAGAGCCGTCGGTGTAGCAATGAAGCTCACCAGGGTTCCAATGGTCATTGATGTTATCGCGCGAGTCGATAGCTACGGAGTAGCGCTGTCTCAGGTTGAGCGTTGAGGCAATGCCATCGGTGAAGACGCGATTGGCCTGACACTCGTTGAGAAAGTTGAGGCACAGATCGCTATGCGGGACAAGGTTCCGCTTAGCAGGTGCTCTCATGTAAATGAATTTGACGCCGGCATCAATTAGACGCCGCGTCGTTCTAGCCGCCTCACCCCTGATGAAGAGGTCAAGAGGCGGAAGATTAAGAAAGGCCCCCATGCCAGCAAAGGGCGTGGACCTGGTGGCGTTGCAGATGAGCCTACACGCTCTGCCTTGGATCGTGTTGAGCAGGTCTGCATGGCTTTTGACCTGGGTAGCGCTAACCCAGACAACAGAGGCGTACGTAATGGCAGGTCTAACTACGGAAGTATAGATCCACCAAAGCCGCTTTGGGGATAGACCCCAAGAAGTGCCAAGTGCTCGTCGGAGCTGGGCCAGGATGGCTGAGGCACGCTTAGCTTTTGCTTTCACGTGGAAGGACCAGTTGAGCCGGTGGTCAAGTGTGACCCCGAGACATCTGGTCTGGTGCGCGAAGGCAATATCTCTGCCGTAGAGCTGCAGAGGACGTATGTTCCAGCGTAGTCTGCTGGTAAACATAATGGCAACGGTTTTGGGCTCAGAGAGTTCCAAACCATTGTCATTGGCCCAGGATTCTGCTTTGCGGATAAAGCTCTGCATCAGATCCCTGAGCGTGCTGGGAGACGGTCCTGCCACAATGGCCGTGACGTCATCAGCATACCCGACTTTGAAGACGGGGTCAGGTCGGGAGTCACTCAGAAGAGCGTCCATGACCAGGTTCCAGAGCGTCGGGGTGAGGACTCCGCCTTGGGGTCCACCCTTACAGACTCTGGTGGAGGCAGTTTGCCCAAGAAGTTGGGCAGTGACCGTACGGTTGGAGATCATGTACATGATCCACCGTATGAGGGTAGCATGAGCTTTGCGATTTTGAAGGGCCCTCTGAAACGCTTCAAAGATAACGTTGTCGAAGGCGCCAACAATGTCAAGAAAGAGAGCCAGGGCGTAACCGTCACCAGTACCGCCCGTTCAATCTTTTCGACAATCGCATGCAGGGCGCTGTCAGTCGACCTCCCGGTACGGAAGGCGTGCTGATTATTGCTGAGGGGCATCGCTGTCAGCTCGCAGGAGAGCAGCCGCCAGAGAATAAGCCTCTCAGTGAGCTTAAGCATTGCTGACGTTAAGCTAATTGGCCGGAAGGCCTTGACGCTTTGGTAGTCACCCTTCCCAGGTTTGGGAATAAACCTTCAGGCTTCAGTTTCTTTCTCTTTCTCTCTCTCTCTCTCTCTCTCTCTTCTCTGTTATGCAGGTCAAGTGGTTCAGAACAGAAAGCTCTGAAGATAACAGTTATAATAATAACAGCCGTTATATTTAGAAGTCTCTGGTTCAGCGAGGAAGAAACAAATCAACCAGCCCACTGTGTCGGAGTAGGATCATAAATTTTTCTATATTAACTATGGTGGTATTTTAGATAAGAATATCGGTTGGTTGTATGGAATTGGACGCCCTAGGCCCCTTTTTAAACAAAGCTCTTTTGGTTTGAAAATTTGAAAGTTTTTTTGTTACAAAAGATAAAATAGCAGGCGCGAAATTTTTAATTCAAGAGTTTATATAGAAAGGAGAGGAAGAGCTAGAAAAGTGTACTATATTGTGTACTGGTATATCTACCCTATTGTGTACTATATCTCCCAAACAGCAGGCGGTCCCCTCCCAAACAGCAAGCGGTCCCCTCCCAAACAGCAAGCTCCCAAACAGCAAGCGGTCCCCTCCCAAACAGCAGGGTCCCAAACAGCAGGCTCCCAAACAGCAAGCGGTCCCCTCCAAAACAGCAGGCTCCCAAACAGCAAGCGGTCCCCTCCCAAACAGCAAGCTCCCAAACAGCAAGCGGTCCCCTCCCAAACAGCAGGGTCCCAAACAGCAGGCTCCCAAACAGCAAGCGGTCCCCTCCCAAACAGCAGGGTCCCAAACAGCAGGCTCCCAAACAGCAAGCGGTCCCCTCCCAAACAGCAGGGTCCCAAACAGCAGGCTCCCAAACAGCAAGCGGTCCCCTCCCAAACAGCAAGCTCCCAAACAGCAAGCGGTCCCCTCCCAAACAGCAAGCTCCCAAACAGCAAGCGGTCCCCTCCCAAACAGCAGGGTCCCAAACAGCAGGCTCCCAAACAGCAAGCGGTCCCCTCCCAAACAGCAGGGTCCCAAACAGCAGGCTCCCAAACAGCAAGCGGTCCCCTCCCAAACAGCAAGCTCCCAAACAGCAAGCGGTCCCCTCCCAAACAGCAAGCGGTCCCCTCCCAAACAGCAAGCGGTCCCCTCCCAAACAGCAAGCGGTCCCCTCCCAAACAGCAAGCGGTCCCCTCCCAAACAGCAAGCGGTCCCCTCCCAAACAGCAAGCGGTCCCCTCCCAAACAGCAAGCGGTCCCCTCCCAAACAGCAAGCGGTCCCCTCCCAAACAGCAAGCGGTCCCCTCCCAAACAGCAAGCGGTCCCCTCCCAAACAGCAAGCGGTCCCCTCCCAAACAGCAAGCGGTCCCCTCCCAAACAGCAAGCGGTCCCCTCCCAAACAGCAAGCGGTCCCCTCCCAAACAGCAGGCTCCCAAACAATATATGAAATTTCTCTAGGAAAGGAGCTGAGAGTAGAGAAAATGGAGAGGAGAGAAACGAGAGAAGCGAGGAGATAAGAGATGGTAAAAATAAGAAGATAATGGGAGATAAGAAAGGATAGGGTGCTATGTGAGATATGTATTTTCGAGGATATGAAATTTCGACCTTGTGAAAGCAACCCTGACACCCCTCCGCTTCCTCCCGGGCTTTACCCTCCAGAATCCCCCCCCTAAAAATTTCTCGTTGCGCTACTGATCTTAGTTAGGGCTTCGGGGCCCTGGTCCACCAAAATCTGGCGCCAGCCCTTCGGCGGCTCAGTGCTACATTGAGCTCATTCACTTTCTGTTTTCCCGAAATTCTTGAGTTTTAACCCACCCACGCCCAACGTTGCTAAACTCTTATTCACACGGGTAAGGTGCGCACTGAAAATTTGACCAACTTCTTTTCCAAATTCAAAAGCTCTGGCACTGCAAAATATTTACATAATCAAAGTGATTGTACGCAATTAATAACCAGGTAATTTGGTATTTTTAATAAAAAGCAGTTATCACTCAGGGTATAGTCCTTTCTGGTGAACCCTACTGTCGAAAGTAGTAAGGCATGATCAGACTTACTGTTGATACGTATTTTACGCGACACCCCAACCAAAATGTAGCTTTAAAAGATAGCTTAAAAATTAGTCTATGAAAAACGAAAATATAACATTCACACGAAAAGATTAATTTGTTTTCAACTGAAAGGCTAATGTCAAGCGACTGCAATCTAGAAGCCCCAAAACACAAAAGACTAAAGTTTGAAAAGTTTGAAAAGTTTGAAAAGAAACTTCGCCAACTTTTCTACTATCACAAGTAGTAAATTATGCAACTGGAGAATGACCAAGGGTCATTTTTCATCTGACGTATCTTTTTAAATCGGACTGTCAAAAAGTGCTAGTTGTCAGTACACAAAGGTGAATACTTGAAAATAAACCCAAAACAAATCGAAATCACAGCAAAAGGGACATTTATACGGCGTTAGAAAAAACTTGCATTTTTTAGGAGTCGATCGGATCTAAACGGACCATTGGGGACGAATAACGGACCCACATAAGTACAAAGTCGACAAACTTTTTAGCCATGAAGTAACTGAAATATGGCCCTTTAGAGTGATTTAATGTAAAAACTAGACATTTTTTTCACAAAGCAGACGCAACCCCAATGAGGACCCGTCGGGGTCCGAAAGACGTCCGCTTGACCCTACTTTTTACACCGGGTCCGTCCAAGTTTATTAAAAGCTAAATTACTAGCTCGTAAAAAGCACATTTCATATAAGGCGAGTTTTCTACAGTTTTTTAATTTTAACGTTAAAAGTTAGACTTTGTGGATAAAAATCAGTAATTTCATCACTGGAAACTTCAACAGTTAATTTACCCAAATGCCGTTTCAACTTTACTTGAGACGGCTTCGAAGCAGGAATAAATCCCACATGGAAGTCCACAGCCAGCCCAGCCCAAGAAATAGTTAATGGAGGCTAAATTACTAGTAATGCAAATTTTTTCATGAAAAACACGAGTTTTCCTCATTTTTCGATTTTTAACGTTAAAATGCTTACTTTATGGATCGAAATCTGCCATTTTATCAATAGAAATCGTAATTTTAGCTAATAAACCATCAAAAATGCTGTTTTGTCATTCAAATAGGCATGTATATTGCCCAAGAAGCTGGGGAAATATTGTATAGACACTGTAAAATTGGGGCTAAAAACACAGTCTGCTATTAAACTTAAAGTTTTCAGCATTCAATTGATTTCGATTACTAAATCATGTCATTGATGCTATTTTAAACGTTATTCTCAGTTCTGAAGCTCACAACAGCCTCTTTTAGATGCACTGAATCGGTTTTGTTGCATACTTTGCATGTTGAATCACCCTTCAATTCAACGATTCTCCGCTATACATTCTAGCCATATCAAAATTCAACCCAGGACTATTAATGTTCGCCAATATGGAGAGAACAACACCTACCCCAGCCTCACCAATGCAATTCTTTACTACCGCGTAAATGCCATAACTGACTCTCTGTCACTATAACCCCAGGTCCATCCCTAAACATTACGTAAACAGAAGTAGAAAACTCTGTCTCTCTGATTTTTTGGCTCGAGACAGGGGCTGTCACCTATTACTCTTTGATGGATATTTTAGATGATGGCAAGAGCTTTTCATCGACCATTAACTCTTCCCCAAGCCTCTGTCAATCGGATGCTTTGCACACAAGCCCCATTTCCCCCAGGTCATTAAATTGATACAGCGATTTTTGACATCCATTTTCTCGCAGAGACAGGCGGGCCTTAAAAACCACAGAAGTTATCTTTCATATTTTTCATCTGTATTTAGCTATTATTGGTCAGCTTCTGCCAATTGTTTTCTGGATAAACACCGTTTTCTATCCGATTCAAGTCGAAAAGATATGTTGCAAGAGGAAGCGGTCTTCTTCTTTGAGAGACTGTACTCTGACGAAGTCGCCATTTCACTCCTGCGAGAGTGCCGGTTGGATGGCTCCGCTCAGATCCAATAAAATACCGCATGAGAAAAGAATTGGCGGGGTAATTTTGACCCCAACTTTTCTATACCAAATGCGGAATGGAGTGTTCAATCGTACACTAATCTGGAGAATATAGACCCGGGAAAGAAAATCACGCACAATTCTCGTGCCCCTACCCCACCCTCCCTCTTGCGGGTATATAAAGCGGGTGAGAGCTGCTGCAGCCGCATCCGCAGAAGCAGCCAGCAGCAGCAGAAACCACAACAGCAGCATCAGCAACAACAACAACAACAACAACAACAACAGCATCAGCAGCATCAACAACCATCTACCTTCCCCATCGAAATGGCATCGAAGCGCTCTGCTGCGGAAGCGGCAATATCGGCATTGTGGGGGCAGGCCGGCCCCTCCAGGCAGCAGCAGCAACCACAGCAGCAGCATCAGCCTCCGGCTGCAAAGCGGAGACAACTAGGTGAGTCTTGCAATTCTGTGTAAAAATTTCTTTTTCGTCTTTGTCTTTTACGAAACTCTAAATTCGGGATTATTGAAAAATATAGGGCTGTTCTCTGTAAAACTGATTTTTCATCTTTGGAATTCATTTGGCTTTCGCAAACTCAAAATCAGGCTTATTGAAATAATAGGCCCACTGTAAAACTGCTTTTCACCCTTTGCATTCAGAGTTGCTTTGCAAACTGTAAATTCAGCTTATTGAAATAATAGGACTCTCTTAAAATCTGCTTTTTATTCTTTAACCTCAATTATCTTACAATTTCTGCATTCGGACTGTCTGTCGCAGACTGAAGTAAACGGAGGAAACAGCTTTTTGTCCAACATTCATTTTTATTTGTGGGATTTGCAAACTCTAAATCACGCTTATTGAAATATGGACTTTCTTTGAACCACAGCTGCTTTTCATCTTTAGCATTCATTTTGGCTTAAAATTTCTGAATTTCCTCTTGACATAGACGTTGAAGTTGGATTTCTCAAATTCAGGCCTGTTGAAATAACAGAGTTTTAGAGAATATCCGCAGCAGCAGCAGTATAGCCGGATAATGCCTGTAGAGGATAGTCATAAAATTTCAGGGGTTATGTGACTAGAGAAGCAAAAACAGCAATCCTGCGGCGCGCGCGTGACTCAGCGGGGGGCGGGCAGGTTGGTATTCTAGCGGCGCAGTGATAAAATCAACCCCGATTTCGGGCATGATGATGTAATCACCACGGCGGCAGGTATTCTAGCGGCGCAGTGATCAAATCAACCCCTGATTTCGGGCATGATGATGTAATCACCGCTGCAATTGACAGTAGGGGTTTTGGCAGCAATAAAACTTGTCTGCTACAGTGAGGGTTATTAATCAGACAGCTTTAAAATCCAAAAGCGACCGCGCGGTATTGTTGCTAGGTGTCAAGGAGGCACAATGGAGACACGTGCTGATAGGGGGTTTTCTTAAATTTTACAATGTCTGCTGCAGCAGGATCAGTGTTATCAGGGTCATCAATCAAACATTTTTGACAGCCTAAAATTCGAAGCGGGGGTCAATCAACCCCACATTTCTTTTGTTGCTACGTGTCGGAACGTGTCGAGTTGGGGTTTTTACAACTCGCCGATTTTTGTTGCTTGGGGTGGGGCGATAAAATTGCTGCTGCTGCAGGCAATCAATCAAAAATTTTTGACAGTTGTAAAATTCCAAGCGGTCAGAATTTTAGTCACCATGCGCATTTTTATTGCAGATTTGGCTCAATTTCAACCCCCGCCCCAGCCCGACACTGTCGAAGGTGATGGTAAGGAGTTGATTTCATGAGTCATAAACCTGCCGCTGCCTCTCGCAATTCTAATTTCAAAACCCTCCATTTTTCAGGCTTCATTGCGCGTCTTGGCGGGGCGAAAGCCCTGCCAAAATTTAAGGCAAAAGGCTACGAATATGTAGTGACATTCACCGCAGCAGCAGATACTACCGATATTCGTTCCACGTTTGAGGGCATTATTTCTGTGCTCTGCTCAGATTTGCAAGCTGACGATTTCATCTCGGCCAAACTAACGGCCGACAACATGCTGCTCACGGTTAATGTCCCGCCAGTCCGCCGCAGCCGCTTCACTGCAGAGCTGGTATTTAAACATATCAGCAAGGTTCTGCAGTCGGACTCCAGTGTCTTGGGCAACAACTTTAAATTGTTTTTGCTCAAGGCCTGGGTCCCGCGGGGCGGCTGCGGCAGCCTAGATGCGGCGGAGCGGCACATTCAGGCACGCCATTCAATTGGCTATAACTACGTGGTCATCGCCAACAGCGACAAGCGGTGCCTTATCCGGGCGCTGGTGGTGTCCAAGGCCTTTGCCGACCTGCAGGCCAAAGTCATCACGAGAACTACGTGGCAAACAATCAAGGCCGACTCCCCACTGCAGACGAAGCTGACTGGGGAGCTTCAGATTGCTGCCGATCCGTATTCGGTGAGTAAAAATAATCTTGCACATTTTAATTTGCATTTTTATTAATATACAAATGTTTTAGTCTTTATCAACCATTGCACAGGTCGGGCCTTTCGGGGTTGATGTGCTCCCCCAACTGCTCGCGGTCCTGAACGCCCAGTCACCCGGCCGAGATTTCGGCGCCCGCGTGTACAGTGCCGAGGAGGGCAATACGTGCGTGTACGCCCTACCCGGCCGCGAAGTGCTGAATCTGCACCTAATTGGCGAGCACTTTAACGCTGTTTGCAAAGTGCAATTAGTAGTGATACTACTAATATAGTAGAATATTTTGCAAAAATACAGTTTATGAAAATAATGTTTTATTTCAACTTGCAGGTCTCTCTGTACCCGACGGTGCAGTCGAAAGACCCGTACCCGATTGGCCACCCGGTGCAACATCCGACGCCGCAAGTGCTAGATTCTGACGCGCTGGCTAGTTACTTTGGTATTGCCAAAGTGACTGTGTTGCCGCCGTCAAATTTGCACATTCCGCTGCTGCCGTACAGGGTGCAAAAGAAGCTCTTTTTTGGGCTTTGCCGCACCTGTATGGAGCAGCAGCAGTGCGGCGACGATTGTGACCACTCAGACGAGGAGCGGGCGCTAACTGGCACCTGGGCAACGCCGGAGCTGCGAAAGGCCTTCCAGTTGGGCTTCCAGTTGGGCTGCAGGTGGTGCACGCACTAGCCTACTGGACAGAGAAGCGGACCGGTCTGTTCAGTGACTATGTCAGCACCTTCCTCAAGCTGAAGGCTGAGTCGAGCGGCTCCCCTGGCATGTCGGATGAGGACAAGGCCGCCTACATTGCCGATTTCTTTGCAAAGGAGGGCGTCACGCTGGACAAGGTCGAGCCCAACCCAGGACTTCGCTTTGTAGCGAAAATCTTTTTGAATTCGTAAGTAATTATAAATTCTGTTTTTTAAACGATTTCTTCTTCTACTAACAGTAGCTTTTCGCAACACACAGGCTCTGGGGCAAATTTTGTCAGCGTGACGACCTGACATCGACCGAAATAGTATCCAGCTACGAGGACTGGCTCGCCCGGCTGACCGACCCCAACCTCAAAGTCAAGGCCTGCGAACCGATTGGCAGCGAGTTTATGCTGCTAGAGTACCGGCACCGCTATTTTAATCAGCGGCCGTTCCGGTACTCCAACGTACCAATCGGGGTCTTTACGACCACGCAGGCCCGGCTGCGCCTGTATGAGGCATTGGAGGGGCTCGGCGAACGGGCCATTTACTGCGACACTGACTCGTAAGTATTGCATTGGGAAAATTCTTTTAGAATTGATTACATGTAAATTAGCAAGTTGGCAATTATCTCGTTTTCTCTCCCCCACACAGGGTCGTTTACCGGCATTCCGAGGGCCAATGGGAGCCGCCCCATGGCACGAGCCTCGGAATGTGGACCGATGAGGTGCCCGCAGGCAGCCGGATGACCGACTTTGTAAGTGGGGGGCCCAAGCTCTACACTTACATTGTCGAGGATGCGGCCGGTGCCCGGAGTCAGGTCCTGAAGTGCAAGGGCATCCGCCTGACTCCGGAGATTCGGGAGCGCAGCGATGAATTGCGCAGTGCCCTACTACACGGCGGCTCCCTGCAGCTGCCGCAGCTTCAGTTTAGGCGCGACAAGGCGTCTTGTACCATACACACTGTTAGTATGGACAAGACGTTTCAGCGCGTCCTGACGAAGCGCGTGTACGGGGCCTGCAGCAGGCCTTATGGTTATAAATAATGTGGCCCTTGCTTAATAAATATCTTGTTAAATTTGACTGAGTAAAATCTATTTATTGTTGTACATATTTTGCATGTTAAATTAATGAAGAGTTACATACTACTATACAAATGTACATAAAGCATTTTTGTATTGTATGCAGCGAAATTGCCAATGTAAAAATCTATTGTACATATTTTGCGTGTCAAACTTGTTTAAAATCATTTATGAAAAGAAAATTAATGAAAAACAATGTAAAATTTTCTGTATATTCTATTTGCTGGTGATGGTGTACATGTCTCGATTCCTGTAATATGCTACTGATTAAATGTAAATATATCTTCATTGTAAATACTTATACATGATGTACGCTACACTGTTAGTTGACTCATTTGGTAGTAGATGAGATTAGTAATTCTCGCCTCTGCGTACATGTAGTATTGTACATGTAATTTTGGTGCGCGCTCAGACCGTCTGGGGATGACACTGTAGATTAATGTGAGTGTACATATAGAATTGGGGATAGACATGGACATTTGAGATATGGATTAATGTACATGGAATTAATGTACATATCCAATTTGAGATAGATAGGGATTAATGTACATGGAATTAATGTACATATCCAATTTGAGATAGATAGGGATTAATGTACATGGAATTAAAATGAGCACATGGATTATTACGACTACATATTGCCATATCACGCTTAGGATAGCGTTTTTGTATACTACTTACTTCATTTTCAGATAGTAGTATAATTTGCGTTTTTTGCGTCAAATCTGCCTAAAAACCCTGCAGTTTCTGCACATTACGTAGTACTGTCGCTCCGGCAGTGAAGACGCTGAGCCAGGGACCAGTGGAATGGGTGGTCCCCTCCGCCTGCTGCAGGGTACTTATCAAGCTTAATCTCCAAATTAGCTGATTTCTACCTTTCAATTTTCCCAGCTTGTCACTCGCTGTCTTCTTTTATTGATGAAGCCAGCTGCTCGCCACATCTATGAGGGAGGCCAGAAGCAATCAGTGGTTGACTTTTTAAGCTTTGAGACCCGACAATTGCCTCCGATCAAGGGCTTAAGAAGGCCAAACCCATCTGAATGGATTGAACCTCAAGCACACACACAGCGATGTACAGCAGCCTTGGCCTATCGGAGGCAGTGCACACGATCTACGCCTTGGGAGTTGATTGACACGAACGGGCGGGAATCGCAAGCTCTGACCCCGTGGCAATTTTAGTGCATAAAAAATCAACCCCGATGCCGCCTGAGTCAGCACTAAAGTACATGACTGACTTGAATTCTGATTCAAAATTATATAGATTATTGATCGATTGACTTATTCCTATATGGCCATTCAGTACTTAAACTGATTCAAGGGCGAAAAAGCTACTTGTAGTAGTAAACGCTGGTTTTCTGCCTCGAAAAGTTGAGTACATAAAAAGCAATCAAGTAAAGTGCAATGCCCAATCATTCTTACTGAAAACGGGACCACATAAAAAAGCACAAGACTTCAGGGGCGTCGCCATGGGTTTTACAAGTATTGTGGGGATGAATTCTACATGTATGTGACAAATTCCTACATGCACATTATTTTGAGAATTGCAGGCAGACACTCATTTTGGCGCCGCAAACACTCATTTTGGCGCCGCAGACACTCATTTTGGCGCCGCAGACACTCATTTTGACAGTTGGAGAGGGCGAGACATGGAGTTCCCAGAGCAGTCTTCAAGCAGAAGATTGTGATTACGGCCAGCCAGTACGAGCTAGGTCGAGTTCCGAGCAGTAAAATCAGCGGTTTAAATAGGAAACAACTGGTCCGCGATTTGTTTTAGTTAAACGCGGCGATTCTGATTGGCTGAGCCAATTTGTTAAAATGCGCACCCAATTTTCTGATTGGCCAAGCAGCTAGTTGCTGAACAAAACCCACGAAAAGCCGAGAGATCACATCAGGTCCATTGGAACCCTCAAAAAGCGACAACTAGGTGTGGCCATAAATCATCCAATTTTAATAAAAATGATTGATGAGTTTCAGCACTGCCAAGTCCAAAATCAGTATTAAAATATACACAATAGATCAGTGATGAAGTTGAAAGCAATGGGAAAATTCACAGAAGATTAGGACCAACATCTACATTTGTACATGTAGATTCATGCGAACAACAGGCCGAAAACTGATAGATAATTTGTTGTCAGAAAAAAAATGAGAAAAAATCACCAGTCTCTTGCTTCGATCCTTGACCCATCTGCATGTCAGGTGGCCGCCGAATGCGAGCGTACCAGCCGTACCTTGACATCTGGTGATATGACATGAAAAAGTCATGAAAATGCTGGTATTCTTATATCAAAGAGAAAAAAGGGAAAGGAAGTGAAGGAGGACGAATAAGGGAGAGCATGGATGCAGATGAAAGATAAAATTGACAGGACAAGGAAAAGAGAAGTCTAAATTAAAAACGGTGACAAAAAGTAGTTTTTCAGACTGCACCAGGCTATCGAAAAAAGATAATTGCAGGTAGAGCATACCATAATTTACGGTATGTCGGAATGGGCACCTGCTCTTTTGTTGCTATCTGTTCTAGAGAAAGATGAAGCTTATAAAAGGAGAACGCGAGCTGGAGCCTTGACCCCAGTTTGACAACAGTTTTGCGAGTCCAAAGGCCTATGGAACCTTGAAAGAGTCACCAATGTTCCTGGCAGGGCAGTCTTCTAACGGTCCAATAAAACTAAGATGACCGGTCGCGGACTCACAATTATATATGTACGTTGGCAGGCCGATTAGGGCCATCTTCCTGGGCGAGGGGGCGACCTGCCAAATTTGCTCCCCTAGCTATCCCTCTTGACTACGCCCAGGTACATGCACGCCGCTTTTGCAGAGGGAGCATAATGGCCGCTAGTTTCGACCGTTAAACATTATACGTTTCCCAGCTGGGTTTATTCGTTGGCCAAGCTCGTAATGCAAAATTTCTTATTATTCAGCGACATTAATAACATGTATAGACGTCAGAAACGTCGTCTGACGTGTCTAGATCTGTACATTATTTCGTCTGTGTGTCTAATATATGGCCAAGGACCGCGTCTCCAAAATTTCCCGTACAGCAAATCGTACAACCGGCCCGTACAGCCAGCTACACGTGTAGATCGCGGCTGTACAACTGCTGGGTTTTACTGCGAAATTTCATGTTTTGGTGCTTTGCTTGCCGTGTGGTCTGTAGCCTGTGCACGGTACATATGCAGCTACTTGAAAGGTTCCGCTGTCAGATTCGGCGCGGTCGGTTTGGTCTTGGGCTGTAAGGGCCGATGGTGCATGCAACCAGCCATAATTTTGCGACTTTTTACGTTCTTCGCCGGCGTGAAGGGGCTGTTGCTTTTCACGGAGCAGTAGTTGACTGCTTAGCATCGTACTGCGATCCTGCGATCGGTATAAATAAGACGCATTCCAGATTCCACATGGTTGGGCTTAATTTCACATTGTCAATTTTGATTCCAGGACTATAGAGTTATATTTTGTGAAGCATATCATTAAGGCAGAAAAACTTGACTTCGTAAAAATATTCTGACATTAAAACCTTCTTTAGGGTTGACGAAGTTGTTATATACTACTGCTTTTTTCTTAGAAAGCCCTTATGATTTTGGGTTCTGGGAAATCTCAAAAAGAGATAGGGGCGAGAAGATTTTTTCTAAGAAGCAAATTATGTCTGGCCGTGTTGCTGGTTAGTTTTTGGTTAGATCTCTTTTCTTTGAAAACTAGGCCTAGATATATCATACAATGTCTGTTTATCATGCCTTAGATCTTATGTATTAGACAGTCTAGATGCTGCTTTTTCATATAGATATAGTATAGGCCTATTCCTATTCCTATTCATACTCCTATTCTTATGTTCCTGGATTTATTTCTAAGTCTTGGCTAGTAGACCTGTCAGCCTAATCACATACTAGCCTACTAGGCCTAGCCCGAGCATAGTTGCCAAATAGGCATATTCTTTAAATGCAATCACTTTCTATCCTTGTCAATCACTGTCAATGTAACAATATTCAAGAGATGAATTTGTATTAATTAACAACAATAGTTATGCCTATCATACTTGGTCTTTTGCAAAATTGACTAGATTAGATTAGGCCTACTATAAATGGCAAAGAAACCTAGGCTTTTTTCAAAATATCATAAATTCAAGTGTATGTTAGAAAAACAAATTTACTTGTAATATATACATCTGACATTATTAGAAAGATGTAGCAATAATAAAGGACAAGTTGTTGCAACTATTTGTATAGTCACTAAAATAATAATAATAGCCATTCTTTTAAGTGACTAGGCCTATTTGCTATTGCTAATAATAGGCTCTAATGCTTTCTATCAATGAAAGAGCTGCTGCTCTATGAGCTAAAATATATTTATAAAAAAAGCTTGATTAAGCTTAAGTTTAAAAAATCTTGTTAGATAATATCAAAGAGATTTGATTTGTAAATTTTTACTGTTAGGCCCCCCTATTTAAGGCATAGGATATATTTTCTTGGAAAAAAGTTAGCCAACCAGCCCAATCCCTTTGATCCCCCTACCTAGATCTACTAGTGTTTCTAGCTTATAATTTAATCTATAATGATAATAGTGACAATATGTGGTAATTACAATGTTGGCATTTTCTAGGACTTGACCTAGAGACCTAGATACCTAAAAACTTTGTTATGAACTATAATTATAAACATTCTATATTTAAAATTTAAATATACAGGCTACTATAAGACTTAGTCAAAACTTAACAATTTAGCATTTTAATCATATATGCTTATAATAATATCTTTCAGCTAATATCCTAAAGCAAATGATACAATGATTAAAACCTCATTTGTCAAACTTGCGGAACACATTTCAAATTCTAATAGGCTAACTATTTGTGCTATTTTTATTGTTATTCTGTCTGTATTCATTTTCTTTTATAGTGGGTTTGTATTAGAGTGTAAAGGTTGTTCATTTTAAACATTCTAGCTTAAAAAATAAAATGTAACATTTTCTATTATGTATAGTTTGTAAATATTATTAAACTTGTTACCATACAATGTCAATCATCCTATCATTTTTATCAATATTTTTTACTGATTATTCTGAACTTGTTCTGAACTTCAAGCAAAACAAAATATTCATTTTTCTATAGCCTTTTTAAATATAATTCAAGCAAGGGTCATCCTATAAATAGAATTTTTTTAATATTTTGTTTTTTTTGTTTTTTTTATTAATTTTTTAATGACTTAGGGATCTTAATAAAGTTTAATCTTCACTTATTAGTACTCTCTAGAAACCTATCATGTCCAAAGCTATTAGCAACCCCTAGGTCACCAATGGTAGGAGCTAGAAGGAAAGACACCCAGCTAGGAGATGCCTGGGTCCTGCCTAATGCTGCAGTAGTTCCATAGAAGTGCACAATAGCCAATGGTTTGCTAGCCACAATGTCCAATGTATTTACCTTAACTGTAGAGCACTGCTTTTGCACAGTCTTGAGAAGAAAAGAGAGGGTTCGTGGTGGAAAAATGGTTTAGGAGAAGGGACGAAGGGTGCACTTCAAATAGCATAGCAGAGGGAGGAGGTACAGGGGATGAGTTGACAGCCACAGCAAACCCACCCCCTCCCTCAGCCAGCCAATCAAGAGTCTCTGGGGGGTAGAAGGCACAGGACAGAAAGAAAACTGGGGTTAGGCGCAAAATCAACATGGAAGGAGAGTGGGTAGAGCGTAGGCCAGATCACAGCATAGTGTAGGAAACAGCTGCCTGACACACTGGCTCATGGGCTCAACCATAGAGAGGGAGAGAAAAATAGGGATGCAGCATGGCACAACAGAAGCTTACAAAAATTAGATATGAAATTTCAGCAACTCTATATAGTTTTTTTCTAGACTGCAGAAATTGTCTGTATGTCAATTTTTGTAGCATAATATCAATTAAAAGTCCCAAATAAACGTACAAATATTCCAGGCTCTGACAAGGCGAGCTCGTTTAAGCCTGTTTTGGACAGGCGCTTTAGCGATTCTAGTTTTCTTAATGCGCCGCCGATTGCGCAGATCCTGGCGCAATCTGGCATCAATCCTTGGCGGGCCCACAGTGCACGAGCTGTTTGCCAAGATCTGCACTGTGGCCGTGGCACAGCGAGAGGCTGGGGAAAAACTGGCCCACCTGCAGAGCAAGTGTGTTTATGGGCAATGATGGCCGAGTTTAATGCCTGTTTAAGCAGTTTCTCTCTGAACCTACTCAGATCCTCATTTTCTGAGCCAGCCTCCCAGATCCTCAGTTGCTGAGCCAGCCTCTCAGATCCTCAGTTTCTGAGCCAGCCTCCCAGATCCTCAGTTTCTGAGCCAGCCTCCAAGATCTTCAGTTGCTGAGCCAGCCTCCCAGATCCTCAGTTGCTGGGCCAGCTTCCCAGAGTGTTAGTTGCTGGGCCAGCCTCCCAGATCCTCAGTTGCTGGGCCAGCCTCCCAGATCCTCAGTTGCTGGGCCAGCCTCACAGATCCTTAGTTGCTAGGCCAGCCTCACAGATCCTTAGTTGCTAGGCCAGCCTACCAAATCCTCAGTTGTTGGGCCAGCCTCACAGATCCTTAGTTGCTGGGTCAGCCTCACAGATCCTTAGTTGCTGGGCCAGCCTCCCAGATCCTTAGTTGCTGGGCCAGCCTCCCAGATCCTCAGTTGCTAGGCCAGCCTCCCAGATCCTCAATTGCTAGGCCAGCCTCACAGATCCTCAGTTGCTGGGCCAGCCTCGCAGATCCTTAGTTGCTGGGCCAGCCTCACAGATCCTTAGTTGCTGGGCCAGCCTCCAAGATCCTCAGTTGCTGGGCCAGCCTCACAGATCCTTAGTTGCTGGGCCAGCCTACCAGATCCTCAGTTGCTGGGCCAGCCTCCAAGATCCTCAGTTGCTGGGCCAGCCTCACAGATCCTTAGTTGCTGGGCCAGCCTACCAGATCCTCAGTTGCTGGGCCAGCCTCCCAGATCCTCAGTTGCTGGGCCAGCCTCCCAGAGTGTCAGTTGCTGGGCCAGCCTCCCAGTGTCAGTTGCTGGGCCAGCCTCCCAAAGTATCAGTTGCTGGGCCAGCCTCCCAGAGTGTTAGTTGCTGGGCCAGCCTCCCAGAGTGTTAGTTGCTGGGCCAGCCTCCCAGAGTGTTAGTTGCTGGGCCAGCCTCCCAAAGTGTCAGTTGCTGGGCCAGCCTCCCAGAGTGTTAGTTGCTGGGCCAGCCTCCCAGAGTGTTAGTTGCTGGGCCAGCCTCCCAGAGTGTTAGTTGCTGGGCCAGCCTCCCAAAGTGTCAGTTGCTGGGCCAGCCTCCCAAAGTGTCAGTTGCTAGGCCAGCCTCCCAGATCTTCACTTGCTGATCCCCTACCTTAATCGATCCCAGACTGGTCCTCCACCCTCCCAGACGCAGTGCCCATTTCTCAGTGAGTCACAGTCCTGTACCGACGTCCCGCTTACAGACTGGACCAGGTGGTCAACATGCTCAGCTTCGTCGAGGGCGAGCAGGCGAAGACCCGACAGGCTGTGGAGTCGGTGCAGCGGCTGCTTCTCTCCCGGGAGGATCTGCAGCAGCTTGGCGGACCAAGCGTGCCGAATTGGCAGCAGCAACAGCAGCAGCAGCAGCAGCCAGCCCCCGCTGCCAGCGATGACGCTCACGAATGATCCCAGTACTTGTGCTTCAAGCTTTGGGATTTTTTTCTGACAAACTGTCTTAATAGTTATTGATTTTCATAACTTTACTATGCTCGATTCATCAAATCATAGTTTGAATTTGTAGCTGTGTATCTATAAATAGCATGTTTGTATTTTGCCTATCAACAAGACAAACTGGCTTTAATTCCTTTGAACACAAATTAAATTGCACGATCAGTGATTGTTCGATTATTAAAAAAATGTAGTAATGCTTTTTATATCTGCAGAGTTGGCGTATTTTATTAATTTTCTTGACAAAGTGTGTCGACTAAGTTTTTTCCTGACTAGGTCGAGGAAAACTCATGTAGAAGGACGAGAAACCTCGTTTTTTTGGGAAATTTTAGGAGGCCGTTTTTTCAGAAAAAACACTACGAATACATAGAATCTTAATTTTCTGAACGAAAGGCGCAAGATATCACAAGATGAGTATTGGGTCTGCCTCCTATCGAAAGCAATAACAACTTTTGACTTTGTGCTGTAAAAATGATGGCTGGATACGCCTCTGGGCTAGGGCGCGTCGCCGGCTGAATCTGAGGGGTCGCATTGACGGACCAGGCTGGTGTGTCAATACAGTTGCCAAACTAAATCGAATACACAGAGTTCGCGTATCCTGATAATTTAATTATAGTTATATCAAACCTAAAGTGCTGCGTTGTCTTGATCCTGGGTAATTGGTTGGTTGGCCGAATTTACGATTTACGAACTGCAACTTAGCTGATCCTTATTAATGTACAATTGCACCTCTATGTCAAAACCGCGACATATACTGGTTGTAAAAAATCAAACAGATTTCCGTATTTCTATAAGAAAGCTATTCAGTCCATTATTGAGTAAGTATATCTGCATTTGACTCCATCACCGCACTTATGTACATTTTTGCCTTTTAGCTCTTGAAGTCTGGTTCATAGTACACCAATGAAGTCATCGAATCGCACAACTGATGTACAAATAAAGCGACTAAAATGTGTTACGAGCCGTGCGATCACACGAAAAACTGCCTCCAAACGTAATGTAATTGTACTCGTAGACGTATATAGGACACGTTTTCGCAGTTCTATTTAACTATACATGTACATGGATCAATGCGCAGGCATATTACAAGCATTTGATTCACAGTAATTTTACATTTACTTACTAATTATTAGTAGGCGATTTCTTAATATACGAGCTACACGTATACATGCACTGTCTACATATATATTGCGGCCATCTGGTACAGCATCAATTGTTTGCTGCGTTTCTTAATTGGAAGCCAGCAGTTGAACTTTGGTTTTCACAGATCGAGTTTTCACTTGCGAACTTCTGCCTGCCAGATTTATACATGTTTCCATCGCAGAAAGATCGACATGAAAAAAGGAGATAGCGATCGGGTAAACACTGATATAATAGCAGGTGGAACAATAAATGACAGACAAATACTGTCAACCTGTGTAGCAATTGACAGCAATATGGCGCGCACAATTAAGGGGGGCAGAGGGGCCACAAAATCGAGCTCTAAAAGCATCCGCCGGCTTAAGAGACGGTCGAGGCGTGCACCCATGATTACAGGGGCGCTCATATCCAAACCAAAAATACGACGCCACGAGAAACCAGGCCTAATTCGGTAATCAGACATCGCTCCAAAATTTTAACGCCAGTCCTGAGTCTATAGGGGTACAGTGTATATGCCTCTTTGCGGACAGAAAAATCCCACGATCCCTTTATCAATTTTTTTGAGATCCCAAATTCCCAAATTAATCAGCTTTAGAAGTCCTCTCGAGTACTGCATGTACATGTATGCGGTCCTACTCCTAGGGCTTTTGGTTCCTCAGAAATCTATATGATGCCAATCTCTTCTTATTTAAATGAACCCGAATTTTCTTGGAAAAACCGCGTTTAACAATAACTACCAAGAGGGGGTGAAAAATCCCCCCCCTCGCCAGACAATTTTTTTGTTGCGCCATATTGGAGCAACGCAGGCACACGAAATTCAAGAACGTGGGTAAACCTTTTGTTGCGCTTCTTCTTAAGCAAGAATCAAGTCGCCAGCCCTCCAGACCGTCGAGATATTCGACGATTCTGCCAGAAGGTCGGATTTTTCCCATAAGCGCCAGTGTATTCAGTACACCCCTGTGCGCCAATTAGCACTGCGCCTCAGTGCAGCCTTGTCAAGTCTCCAAATTTCATCAGCACGTCGAACACGTGTCTGCATCAGTTCTGACTTCGTTGGTCACTAGCCTTCACCCAAGTGGAGCTTCTGGACCCTCAACAGCTGTGGCACCAGGTGACTATGGACACCCTGATGCGGATTTCTCTAGTTTCGCCGATCAAGCCTCGACAGTGGGCAAGAATCAACCGCCAGACATCCTCAGCTAGTCAGTCAAGCATTCAGCCATCACCCCGACGCCGTCGGCACCTTCAACAGGTGGCACCAGGGGAGTAAGGACACCTGAGCGTGATTTTTCATCATGCTCTTAACATTTCTGAATCATTAAAAAATGAAAAAACCGATTGAATTTACTGGCTTCTTAAAAGCATAACCCTTTCTGCATAAAAATTGGGTTCAATATTATAGTTGAATAAACTAAACAGCTTTTCGAATAAAATATGTATGTATGTATAAAAGTATGTGTAATAATAATATAAATATACAGCAACATGAGTTCAAGCTTAACTATAGCAATGTCCGTGCTTTAAAAATTTTGAGAGCTTCAGAAATGTTAAGAGCATGATGAAAAATCACGCTCAGGTGTCCTTACTCCCCTGGTGCCACCTGTTGAAGGTGCCGACGGCGTCGGGGTGATGGCTGAATGCTTGACTGACTAGCTGAGGATGTCCAGCAGTTGATTTTTGCCCACTATCGAGGCTTGATCAGCGGAACTAGAGAAATTCTTATCAGGCTGTCCATAGTCACCTGGTGTAATCTGTTGAAGGAGCCGACGGCGTCGGGGTGATGGCTGAATGCTTGACTGACTAGCTGAGGATGTCTGGCGGTTGATTCTTGCCCACTGTCGAGGCTTGATCGGCGAAACTAGAGAAATCCGCATCAGGGTGTCCATAGTCACCTGGTGCCACAGCTGTTGAGGGTCCAGAAGCTCCACTTGGGTGAAGGCTAGTGACCAACGAAGTCAGAGCTGATGCAGACACATGTGTTCGACGTGCTGATGAAATTTGGAGACTTGACAAGGCTGCACTGAGGCGCAGTGCTAATTGGCGCACAGGGGTGTACTGAATACACTGGCGCTTATGGGAAAAATCCGATCTTCTGGCAGAATCGTCGAATATCTCGACGGTCCGAAAGGGCTGGCGACTTGATTCGTGTTTGAGAAGGTGCGCAACAAAAAGTTAGCCCGTCTTGAATTTCGTGTGCCTGCGTTGCTCCGTTCCGGCGCAGCGAAAAAATTGTCAGGGGGGGGGGAATTTTCCCCCTCTTGGTAGTTCGACGGGCGGAAAAATGGCTTGGTATTCCTACTGTTAATTGGAAGCCAGCAGTTGAACTTTGGTTTTCACAGATCGAGTTTTCACTTGCGAAATTTTGCCTGCCAGATTTATACATGTTTCCATCGCAGAAAGATCGACATGAAAAAAGGAGATAGCGATCGGGTAAACACTGATATGATAGCAGGTGGAACAATAAATGACAGACAAATACTGTCAACCTGTGTAGCAATTGACAGCAATATGGCGCGCACAATTAAGGGGGGCAGAGGGGCCACAAAATCGAGCTCTAAAAGCATCCGCCAGCTTAAGAGACGGTCGAGGCGTGCACCCATGATGACAGGGGCGCTCATATCCAAACCAAAAATACGACGCCACGAGAAACCAGGCCTAATTCGGTAATCAGACATCGCTCCAAAATTTTAACGCCAGTCCTGAGTCTATAGGGGTACAGTGTATATGCCTCTTTGCGGACAGAAAAATCCCACGATCCCTTTATCAATTTTTTTGAGATCCCAAATTCCCAAATTAATCAGCTTTAGAAGTCCTCTCGAGTACTGCATGTACATGTATGCGGTCCTACTCCTAGGGCTTTTGGTTCCTCAGAAATCTATATGATGCCAATCTCTTCTTATTTAAATGAACCCGAATTTTCTTGGAAAAACCGCGTTTAACAATAACTACCAAGAGGGGGTGAAAAATCCCCCCCCTCGCCAGACAATTTTTTTGTTGCGCCATATTGGAGCAACGCAGGCACACGAAATTCAAGAACGTGGGTAAACCTTTTGTTGCGCTCCTTCTTAAGCAAGAATCAAGTCGCCAGCCCTCCAGACCGTCGAGATATTCGACGATTCTGCCAGAAGGTCGGATTTTTTCCATAAGCGCCAGTGTATTCAGTACACCCCTGTGCGCCAATTAGCACTGCGCCTCAGTGCAGCCTTGTCAAGTCTCCAAATTTCATCAACACGTCGACCACATGTGTCTGCATCAGCTCTGACTTCGTTGGTCACTGGCCTTTACCCAGGCGGAGCTTCTGGACCCTCAACAGGTGGCGCCAGGTGACTATGGACACGCTGTTGCAAATTTCTCTGGATTCGCTGATCAAGCCTCGACAGTGGGAAAAAATCAACTGCTGGACATCCTCAGCGAGTCTCTCAAGCATTCCTTCATCTGATGCAGACTCAGCAGACTCAGATCCCAGCAATTCTCCCAGTGCCTTGACATCTCAGCAATTCCCTAAGCTGCAAGCCTTGACATCTCAGCAATTCCCCCAAAGCCTTGATATCCCAGCAATTCCTCATAAGCCTGGACATCCCAGCAATCCCCCCCCCCAGTTGTAAGCCTTGAAATCCTAGCAATTCCCCCTGCTGTAGGCCTTGACATCTCAGCAATTCCCCCACTAAGCCTTGACATCTCAGCAATTCCCCCAGTAAGCCTTGATATCCCAGCAATTCCCCATAAGCCTGGACATCCCAGCAATCCCCCCCCAGTTGTAAGCCTTGAAATCCTAGCAATTCCCCCTGCTGTAAGCCTTGACATCTCAGCAATTCCCCCAGTAAGCCTTGATATCCCAGCAATTCCCCATAAGCCTGGACATCCCAGCAATCCCCCCCCCCCAGTTGTAAGCCTTGACATCTCAGCAATTCCCCCACTAAGCCTTGACATCTCAGCAATTCCCTGAGCTGTAAGCCTTGACATCTCAGCAATTCCCCAATAAGCCTTGACATTCCAGAAATTCCCCCAGCTGTAAGCCTTGACATCCCAGCAATTCCCTAGTAAGACTGGACATCCCAGCGATTCTCCATAAGCCTGGACATCCCAGCAATTCCCCATAAGCCTTGAAGCCTTGACATCCCAGCAATTCCCCATAAGCCTTGACATCCCAGCAATTCCCCATAAGCCTTGACATCCCAGCAATTCTCCCAGTGCCTTGTTATCTCAGGAATTCCCCCACTAAGCCTTGACATCTCAGCAATTCCCCCAGCTGCAAACCTTGACATCCCAGCAATTCCCCATAAGCCTGGACATCCCAGCAATCCCCCCCCAGTTGTAAGCCTTGAAATCCTAGCAATTCCCCCTGCTGTAAGCCTTGACATCTCAGCAATTCCCCCACTAAGCCTTGACATCTCAGCAATTCCCTAAGCTGTAAGCCTTGACATCTCAGCAATTCCCCCAGTAAGCCTTGATATCCCAGCAATTCCCCATAAGCCTGGACATCCCAGCAATCCCCCTCAGTTGTAAGCCTTGAAATCCTAGCAATTCCCCCTGCTGTAAGCCTTGACATCTCAGCAATTCCCCCACTAAGCCTTGACATCTCAGCAATTCCCTAAGCTGTAAGCCTTGACATCTCAGCAATTCCCCAATAAGCCTTGACATTCCAGAAATTCCCCCAGCTGTAAGCCTTGACATCCCAGCAATTCCCTAGTAAGACTGGACATCCCAGCGATTCTCCATAAGCCTGGACATCCCAGCAATTCCCCATAAGCCTTGACATCCCAGCAATTCTCCCAGTGCCTTGTTATCTCAGGAATTCCCCCACTAAGCCTTGACATCTCAGCAATTCCCCCAGCTGCAAACCTTGACATCTCAGCAATTCCCCCAGCTGCAAACCTTGACATCTCAGCAATTCCCCCAGCTGTAAGCCTTGACATCCCAGCAATTCCCTAATAAGCCTGGAAATCCCAGCAATTCCCCCACTAAGCCCTGAAGTCTAAGAAATTAGAGGGATTCCCTTAGCTGTAAGCCTCGACATCTCAGCAATTCCCTTAGCTGTAAGCCTCGACATCTCAGCAATTCCCCCAGCTGTAAGCCTCGACATCTCAGCAATTCCTCCAGTAAGCCTTGGCATCTGTAGTGCACTGCTATTGCGGGTCTCTCCTCCGCTCTCTCACTCTAGCCTTCCCCCACGTGCGTGTACGCCCTCGCACTGTTACGCAACAGTGGCACGTTGTGCTCATTAGCTCGTTGTGCTCACTACTATATATATGCTTTAAATATACGGCCATGAGAGGCCAACTTCTGCACTTACACAAGCGCACTACAATGGCATCGCAAGCAAGCCTACCCGCACCGCCCCCATTGAAATTGCGCGAGGAGCCCCATGCGGCACATACAAAGTGGAGCAAGTGGCTGGCTCAGTTCCAGCTGTTCGCCGCGGCCGCTGACATCTCTGACAAGAAGCGACTTCGCCAACTGCTGCTCTACACAGCGGGCGAGGACCTGCAGGCCATTGCAGCCGGACTCGCCGACACCGGCGATGACGTCGACAAGCTAATCCAGGCTCTCAATGAACACTTCACCAGCCAGCTCAACCTGCCCTTCACACGCTACCAGTTCCGGCTTTGCACCCAGCAGACCGGAGAGTCCCTGGACGACTGGCTACGGCGGCTCAACGACACCGCGGACTGCTGCAAATTCGAAGGCCTCCGGGACTCGCTGATCCGCGACCAGCTGATCGCCGGCGGCAGCTCCGAGCAGCTCCGCAGGAAGCTGCTGGCCATGGACAACGTGGACCTGGGCCAGGCAGTCCGGGTGGCCAGGGCCATGGAGGCAGCGGAGTCGCAGGCCAGCCTCATGGAGACCAGCGCAGCGACCGTGCAGCGGCTGCGCAAGCGCGAGTCCAGCCCGCCAGAGCAGCCGCAGAAAACAGCCACGCAGACAGCCGATCGCACGCAGCCAAAGTGCATCCGCTGCGGCAACTTCGGCCACCGCAGCTGCAGCGCAGCGGTAGGCAAGACCTGCAACCGATGCGGCAAGCCGAATCACCTCGCCAAGGCCTGCTTGTCCCGGCCAGAGGACGTGCGAGCTCTTCGAGTCGGCAGCGACAGTTCGGGCGAAGAGGACGACGTCTTCTGCCTGACCGTGATGGCCTCCGACACGAACGCAACAGCGGCTCTTGCCACCGTGCTGGTAGAAGCGGCTCCAGTGCAGGTGGTGGTGGACAGCGGAGCCGACTGTAACATCCTCACCGAGGCAGCCTGGCGAAAGCTCCCGGGGCCCTTAGGCCTGCAGCCGACGACAAAGAGGATCTTTCCATATCGCTCAGCAAAACCTCTGCGCACTCTGGGAGTCTGCAGCCTGCGAGTCTCGGTGGGCCCGAGGGTTCAGCGTGCCAGCTTCACCATCGTCCCCGGTAGCGGCATCAGTGTACTCGGCCGTGCAACCTCTACATCCCTGCAGCTGCTGAGTCTGGAGACGCAGGCCCGGGCAACGGCCAGAGAGGCTACAAGTCTGACTGATGCTCTTAATGACGAGCAACCAGTCCACGACAGAGTATCGCTGCAGCAGCTCAGCACCGGCGAGTCCGCATCGGAAGGCCCGACCATCAACAGCATCCGCGAGGCCACTGCTCGGGACCCGGCTCTGAACTTCGTCATGCAGGCTCTGGCGACTGGCAACTGGCGCTTCGGCGCTACAGCCCAGGCGAGCAGCTTCCACTCGCTCAAGCGAGAGCTTCTGGTGCGGGACGGCATGCTGCTCAGGGGCGGCAGGATCGTTGTACCCGCAGCGCTTCAGCAGCAGACCATCAGTTGGGCCCACCAGGGTCAATTCGGCAGGAGAAAGGCCATCGACCGGCTGCGGAAGGAAGTCTGGTGGCCCGGCATGGTCCGGCAGGCGAAGGCGGCTCTGTCAAGGCGACGCCTGCACCAGAACTTCGGAGGCGGTGACGCGCGCGAGATATTCCCAGCCGGCTAACAGCGGACGGCAGACACAGCAGGAGACGTTCAGCAGCCGTCAGAGCGCGACTGGAAGCTGGTGACCAGACGGCGCGCCGCTAATTTCAATCGGCGCTGCGCCAGCAAGTAACCGAAGCTGTGCGATTGGCTATCGGCTGGGCGGCAACACGTCACAATGCCACAGCAACACAGCCGGGCTCTATTAATTAAACAAACTACATATGCGCAAATTACATAAATTTACTTAAATGTCTCAAATGTTTCAGTTTTCGTTATGCTTAATCTGCGAAGTTATCTAATTCTACTTTCTAATTCTAAAGGGTTAGTACTTTTTTCTGGTTGGGGGAGAGATGTAGTGCACTGCTATTGCGGGTCTCTCCTCCGCTCTCTCACTCTAGCCTTCCCCCACGTGCGTGTACGCCCTCGCACTGTTACGCAACAGTGGCACGTTGTGCTCATTAGCTCGTTGTGCTCACTACTATATATATGCTTTAAATATACGGCCATGAGAGGCCAACTTCTGCACTTACACAAGCGCACTACAGCATCTCAACAATCCCCCATAAGCCTTGACGTCTTAGCAGTTCTCCCAGTAGCTAAGTCTTGACATCTTATCGATTTCCCAATGAATTTTTTGTTTGACAAGATGCTTCGTTTATGCTTGAAATTATGCTTCTTATATGTTTAGCGTGATGCTTTTTCACATCACATGGTGGTCTTTTTTGTAAGCTTTAATCATGAAGCTTCAAAAATAATAACAAATTATTCGAACCCAGTTTCTGCTTTAGCAGCTCTGTCTGTTTGCATCTAGGCTAGCTTTCATTGATCGATATGCTCGCACATGAATTGTAGCACTTACAATTCAACACTCACAGCACGTCAGTTAGAGTAAAAGTCATGACGTAATGTATTTCTCAGTCAGTCAGTGTCAGTTACCATTAAAGTTAGCAATTCAATTACGCAAGATCAATCAAGTTTTGTGCTATATGCTTCCACTATGTGTACTTCAGACTGGCGCAATTCAAGTCAGTGTGAACATTCAGCCATGTAAAAAAACGACAATGAGTAAAACGTTTGTGATGCAATCTTTATCAGAATCAGAATTTGGTCAATCAGTTTTTTCTCTAGCATTCTTACAATGCATTTCAAGTCGAAAAGTTTACTTGACCTTTGCAAGAAAACATGTTTTTCGAATATTTAATCCCTTTAGCATTGAGCAATTTCTTAGCCACGACCCATGTACCGTCATGGAGAAATTTCTGATCGAATGGTGCAAGTTTAAGGGAGTAAAAAGAATTTATCTACCTTGTCATTTTTTGCCTCATTGTTTTTCTTTTCGCTACTCTCAGTAGGCAAACTTGGATATAAGTATACGAGTAGTTGTCCATTTTCGATTAGCTCCCCGACTATCTAGGACTATATTATAATCATAAGTTATCCATTAGTTATCTTTCTATAACTATATTAGTGCGCACTCGTTACGACGAAATACGGAAATAACAAGACAATAATTTTTAGAGCAATCCATGCCGTTATTACTATGTTTAGACACGGAAAAACTCCCAATTTTGGACATGTGGAAATTACCAGAACCTTCCATGCATGTCGCAAAGCTAAACTAAAATGATTGACGCGTCCTACAATAAAATTTGCAGGCTCTGTATTTTCCTTCCGTTTTTCCGTTTTTCCTTCGATCACTAATCCGAATTTTCCTAGTTTTTTTGTTGATTTTATTCGTCGCAACAGTTCAAATCTAATTTTTATTAAAATATTCAAAATGAGATGAATTTGAGTCGTCAAAGATAGTGCAAGTACAAATTGAGTCTCACAAGACAGCCAAGTTATTGGTGCAAACTTGTTGTCTGCCTATCTGTTTTTAATCCTTACAGTTTGGAAATACCGGCCTGACAACAATCCTCAATTTCAACCGATTTTACGCAGCATGAGTAATTATTAATGAGCTTTAAGTTATCTCTAAGTCTGTTAAGTCGAGCTAAAAGGCTGCTCTTTAAAAAGCATGATTTTGAGTTGCTTCTTCCCAAAAAATGCCCACAATGTGACGACTCTGTCGGCAAATATCGATGATGAATCCTTAGTGTTTGAAAGTTTCCAAATTATTGCATTTCCAGTTTCGAATGTCGTATATGGTGCGACGGTTTTTCGACAGCGCAATTCTGAAAGATTTGTTACCCACTGAGTCCTTGTCTCCGGGGGTGACGTATAGTGCATCCAGATCTCATGGGCTGTGATGATCCGGTCCAGAAAGCCAGGCTTCTGCATCAATTAAAAACTCGTGTCGACAGCGGACGTGTTCAGCACGATTCTCATCAGTGATAAGTTTAGTATAGTTAGACTACTCGTAGCTGCGGAACATGGATCAGGTTCTCTTTCACCGTGAGACGTTTGTCAGCTTCTCAATCAGCTTTGTCACAATCAGAATAGGCCTGTAGTCCGTACAGTCGGTCCCTGGTTTTGGCCGCGACCGTCTGAGCAATCATAGCCGGAATGCAGTTGCTCAAAGATTTGGTAGACTTGACTTTCGTAGACGTTCGTAGATACAATTCTCGTAGATGTTCTTCGACTGCAAGTGCTTGAGGCACTCCAATGCTGATTTTGCTGTTTTGATAACTAATAGCTACATAGCCAATAGCTAGCCAAAAATCTCTCTGATTTACCATTTTCAAGCTTCTGTAGCTTCAGAGTATAAAATCTAATAGCGAGCTCAAAGAAGTATGGCTTCAGATAGAAAGCTGTAATTATGTATTGGTGGGTCGATTTGCTGCTCTTTTAGTTTATCTTTGGCATTTTTTGCTTTAAATATTTACCAGCTTTTTGACAAGAGTGTAAGCTATATATTTTGCTGGACAGCACTATGTGACAACAAACTTGATGACGTTTACCTGATAACGTATGCAGAGGGCTTGCTAGCATCATTCTGTAAATATTTTGCTGTGGATTAAACCTACATCTTACTCGTAGCTTTGCAGCTTCAGTAGAATAGGCATATCGACTCTGAAAGAAAGAGAAGGAAATTAGCTGCCCGTCTTAGGGACTTTTTTTGAGAGTTAGGATCATATAGTAGATACAACCTTAAATAATCAAGACTAAAATTTAAAGAACGTGTAATGGTGCTTGAGGGATTTTTCAGAGCACAACGTGTCTTCTCCTAGTTGTTTGAAACCTGATAAACTCGTTAAAAACCACAGTGAAATTTGCCGATCGGTAAATAATTTAGGGCTAAAATGAGCGGTCCGGTTCCTACTACCTCTTCACAAGAGCATATCCTCTTCCGGGTCCCGACCTCAGGAGCGGGGTTGATCCTCAGCAGTGTCAGGCTCCTCCCTGGTTACAGGAGAGTGCTGTTGCTCTTCCCCTTCCGGCGTAACTTCTGGCGATTGGGAGGCTCGTGGGGTAATTTGGTTCGTGATGGGGAAAGGAAGGTTAATTGTCTTCAGTCAAAATTCACGCTAATTGCGGCCGGCCGTCATGACAGAAGTTGCTGGGTTGCCGACGGCAGAACTGTTTGGCGTGTAGATGACGCTCAAATTGTGACACAACCTGGACCTGGAATCGTTTTCCAAAAAAATATTTTGGAAGCAGAGCAGAGCAAATTCTTTCAGCTGCCCCTTTTGCTTGCGAGTAGTATGCCCGTGATGCCAATTCGCGTGCACCATTGATGCACAACCATGAGGTAGGCGACTCTCTAGTAAACTCGAGCGCATTGTCTGATACGACGACCTCTTGAACCCCGAAACGTGTGAATACGGTTGTGAGGCACCGAATGACAGAATCAGCTGTTCAGTCGCGACTAGTGAAGACCTCTATCCAGCCTGGGAATGCGTCTAAAACTATTAGAATGTTTTTGAGTCTTTTATGAAGGCCCAATCCATGTGAATACGTTGTAATAAGTACACTGACGGATATCCAAGTGATCTCTCTCACGCCCAGCGCGTGGGCGCAGTTGATTGAATCCAAAACAACGCTGCACAAACTGAGCGACATCGTGCTGCATCCCAGGCCACTAACAGGTCAGGCGCGCACTCGGCGTTTCGTCGACTGCCTGCTGGCTGATGCCGGCGCCCCGGACACTGTCGGCGGTGCAGCCTACTTTCGCGCCCAGGCCCGGAAATGCGCCCTGTGTCTTACGCTTGACTGGCAGAAAATGTATTTTTTGTTGTATGAAGAATGCGACAAAAATCATAAAGTAAACGCCTGCCTTCATTAAAATTTGGTTCGTGTTAAGAGAAAGCCGGTACACTGCAATATTAAAAGTTAATTTGTCTTCCGAAATTATAATAATATGAGAATTTGATAATCCCTTAATAACAAGACCGCAAATTACCACTGTAATCGCCGAGACCAGCATCGAGGCCACGAAGATCAAAATCCGACCGAGTCGCTTCGTCAGTTTGGCCTTCGCAACCAGCGGATATTTGACGCAGTAGCAGCGAATCATCGAGCTGATGGTCAAATCTATCGGATACTGGTACAATGGGAAGAAAAGGATTATGGAGAAGATGCGACGTATCAAATCTTGAAGGAGTTTGTGCTTCAGCTTCCTCAGGCCCTACATGAGATGCATAAGTTCGCGACCAGGTCCACTAGAAGCAAATGGGTTCGCGAAGCTGAAGTTCAGAGTGATCATCTCGTATGTGCGATTTTCAGAGCTGACAACAATCAGGAACTACTTCGTAGCAGACGGGGAGAAACCGGTGTTTTCTCTAGCCATTAAAATGACAGTAGGAACCTGTATTATAGCAGGCCCAGCAGGAAACCAACAGCGCAGGAGATACCGGTTGCGAAATTCACATGCAATGTCCAATAGTTCTGAACCAGTTTTTGTAGAATATTTCGGAAAATAAGTCTGAGTCTGAAGTTGTACTGTACTTTATAGTAGGTTCGCAAGCCTGTGAAATATTGCAATATTTTTATTAGTACAAGTTTCTAGTTTCGATGTACAAATAATGACTAATTAAATCTTGCTAACCCTCAGGATCTCCGTTGAAGCTAAGAGCTGACATTCTTATGGCGCTTATAGCAAACCATTATCGCCTAAATTATACAGATTTTGGTCTTGCTTGCATTTGAGAATTCTCGTTTATGCAGATTAAGGGCATCTTTTCAGCTCAGATGTTCCGGGGGAATTTGACAGTTTTCACAGTTTTCATTGTTTCTATTTGAGCTTAACCGATTAGGCGTAGCTTCTTGCCTTTGCGGCAAAAATTCTCGACAATACGCTCGTATGCAATGGCTTCTGTTTTTTACTATCGGAAATACAGGCTTTCGTTAGAAGTCAACATGTCTGTTATTCATTTGCGTCCTCAACATGAGTGCACTTGTATAATAGCTGCTATTTTATATTTTAGCTGCTATGATTTGGATAAGGGTCAGCTTGTTTTGTTGCATGATACGCTTACGTAGGTTTTTATGTTGTAAAAGAACGAGACTAGCTCGTCGAATAAACAAAATGGCGGTTGCGTCATTCTTGCTTGACTTAAAACTTTGCCTGCATCTAGCTTTGCTCTTTTAGTCTTAAGCCAGTTTCTTAATTTGAGCTTCTTAACTGAAGGCTACACTTAGGGCTTACACGCTCACGAATGTCATGCAACGTAGTCTATGGGACAACTCCCATGGCATAGGTGATGAATTGGCGCCTTTTTGCCTGCCCATCTTTTTCAAAAGCCTGCAAAGCTCTAGCTCATCCCTGTCACCCACCCATCTTTAGATGTTTCTTCAGGCGCAATATTGGATCTTTTCTGAATGATTTCTAGCCCGAAAAATCTGCCTAACCTACACCCAATAGTTCGTTGTTTGTTTTAAATTTTGTGGAACCCAAAATTTTTATCAATACTCTCACCTGCTACTTTGTCCATGACGCCGCACATAAATCCCACAATTTTTCGGAATCCTCGGCACCCTTCCCTGTTTAGCTGTCGAGTTTCCTTTTTAAGTTCTTCCGAGCCGAGTCAGCCAATTTCGTTGATTATCACACGACAAGAAGTCATCTTTTGTCTGGACATCCTACGGCTGAGATCAATAAAAAAGGATCAATAAAATCCTCGAACTGAGAACTCCACAGCCCCAGTGACGCGTCACGGGTCTTCTATAAGATGTTTGCACCATTTGCCCCTGCTAAGCATTCCTTTGGGTGTGATATTTTTAAGTTACTTTCATTTATCAACTTCTCGTTGCGTTCTTTCCAAATGTAGTTATTGTCCTCGTGACTTTTAATGAATTCTTTCGTTGCCGTTGAATTCCGCTTTAACAGTAGGAATACCAAGCCATTTTTCCGCCCGTCGAACTACCAAGGGGGGGGGGAAAATTTCCCCCCCCCCCCCGACAATTTTTTTTGCTGCGCCGGAACGGAGCAACGCAGACACACAAAATTCAAGAACACGGGCTAACTTTTTGTTGCGCACCTTCTCAAACAAGAATCAAGTCGCCAGCCCTCCGGACCGTCGAGATATTCGACGATTCTGCCAGAAGGTCGGATTTTTCCCATAAGCGCTAGTGTATTCAGTACACCCCTGTGCGCCAATCAGCACTGCGCCTCAGCGCAGCCTTGCAATGCCTCCAAATTTCATCAGCACGTTGACCACATGTGTCTGCATCAGCTCTGACTTCGTTGGTCACTAGCCTTCACCCAGGCGGAGCTTCTGGACCTTCAACAGGTGGCACCAAGTGACTATGGACACTCTGATACGAATTTCTCGAGTTTCGCTGATCAAGCCTCGACAGTGGGCATACCTCAACTGCTAGGTATCCTCAGCTAGTCTCTCGAGCCTTCCATCATCACCCGACGCCGTCGGCACCTTCAACGGATTACACCAGGTGACTATGAACACCCTGATGCAAATTTCTCTAGTTTCGCTGATCAAGCCTTGCCAATGGGCAAGCCTCAACCGCGGAACATCTTCAGCTAGTCTCTCAAGCATTCAGTCATCACCCCGACGCCGTCGGCACCTTCAACAGATGACACCAGGCGACTATGAACACCCTGATGCAAATTTCTCTAGTTTCGCTGATCAAGCCTCGACAGTGAGCAAGCCTCAACTTCTGGACACCCTCAGCTAATCTCTCTAGCATTCAGTCATCACTCGGACGCCGTCGGCACCTTCAACAGATGACACCAGGCGACTATGAACACCTTGATGCGAACTTCTCGAGTTTCACCGATCAAGCCTCGACAGTAGGCAAGCCTCAACTGCTGGACATCCTCAGCTAGTCTCTCAAGCATTCCGTCATCATCCCGACGTCGTCGGCTCCTTCAACATATTACACCAGCTGACTATGGACAGCCTGATAATAATTTCTCTAATTTCGCTGATCAAGCCTCGATAGTGGGCAAAAATCAACTGCTGGACATCCTCAGCTAGTCAGTCAAGCATTCCGTCATCACCCCGACGCCGTCGGCACCTTCAACAGGTGGCACCAGGGGAGTAAGGACACGTGAGCGTGATTTTTCATCATGCTCTTAACATTTCTGAATCATTAAAAAATGAAAAAACCGACTGAATTTACTGGCTTTTTAAAAGCATAACCCTTTCTGCATAAAAATTGGGTTCAATATTATAGCTGAATAAACTAAACAGCTTTTCGAATAAAATATGTATGTAGCTCGTATGCATAAAAGTATGTGTAATAATACTATAAATATACAGCAACATAAGTTCAAGCATAACTATAGCAATTTCCGTGCTTGAAAAATTTTGAGAGCTTCAGAAATGTTAAGAGCATGATGAAAAATCACGCTCAGGTGTCATTACTCCCCTGGTGCCACCTGTTGAAGGTGCCGACGGCGTCGGGGTGCTGGCTGAATGCTTGACTGACTAGCTGAGGATGTCCAGCAGTTGAGGTTTGCCCAATATTGAAGCTTGATCAGAAAAACCTGACATATTTGCAATAGGATGTTCATAGTCACCTGTTGTAATCTGTTGAAGGAGCCGACGGCGTCGGGGTGATGACTGAATGCTTGAGAGACTAGCTGAAGATGTTCCGCGGTTGAGGCTTGCCCATTGGCAAGGCTTGATCAGCGAAACTAGAGAAATTTGCATCAGGGTGTTCATAGTCACCTGGTGTAATCCGTTGAAGGTGCCGACGGCGTCGGGGTGATGATGGAAGGCTCGAGAGACTAGCTGAGGATACCTAGCAGTTGAGGTATGCCCACTGTCGAGGCTTGATCAGCGAAACTCGAGAAATTCGTATCAGAGTGTCCATAGTCACTTGGTGCCACCTGTTGAAGGTCCAGAAGCTCCGCCTGGGTGAAGGCTAGTGACCAACGAAGTCAGAGCTGATGCAGACACATGTGGTCAACGTGCTGATGAAATTTGGAGGCATTGCAAGGCTGCGCTGAGGCGCAGTGCTGATTGGCGCACAGGGGTGTACTGAATACACTAGCGCTTATGGGAAAAATCCGACCTTCTGGCAGAATCGTCGAATATCTCGACGGTCCGGAGGGCTGGCGACTTGATTCTTGTTTGAGAAGGTGCGCAACAAAAAGTTAGCCCGTGTTCTTGAATTTTGTGTGTCTGCGTTGCTCCGTTCCGGCGCAGCAAAAAAAATTGTCGGGGGGGGGAAATTTTCCCCCCCCCCCTTGGTAGTTCTACTGTTAATCATAGTTTCCACCCCAACCTTATCAAAGTTCCGTTCTAATCATTAGGTTCCGCTCTAATCATAGGTTCCGCTCTAATTATAGGTTCCGCTCTAATCATAGGTTCCGCTCTAATCATAGGTTCCGCTCTAATCACTGCTAAACTATACGTTCCGCTCTAATGTTTGGGTCATTTAAGTGCTCAGCTACTCGTATATACTCGTATACCGTAATAAAAACATTCAAGGTACCATAAAATTTACTATGCGTCACCAGCATAGAATTCAGGGTGGTAAATAAACTGCACCTTTATAAAAATTTATGGTGCGTCAGTATCCAAAAGTCGCAACATAAGTGCATCAGCCATGCTATTGTACAGAAA
This sequence comes from Macrostomum lignano, assembly GCA_002269645.1. Classification (NCBI taxonomy): domain Eukaryota; kingdom Metazoa; phylum Platyhelminthes; family Macrostomidae; genus Macrostomum; species Macrostomum lignano. The sequence goes on along the minus strand of NIVC01000200.1, from coordinate 40,676 downwards.
CCCGTTAACAGCGGAAGAACCCGTAAAGTTAACCAAAGCAGCAGAGCACAAAAGCATGGCAGCGTCACTAATACGATTTCTTACTCAATGAAATCAATCGCTAACAAGATAAACAATGAGGCTTTTTGAGAAACATACAAAATCACTAAAATGTGTATAAAACAGTGTAAACACGGGAGCCGTAACGTGAAGACATAAGCTAAAGACCCCTTTACTAGTTAACAGAAATGAATACTTTTAAATACGTTGGAGATCCTTTGGGTGAGTATTTTTCAAAGCTTATTGAATTACATGCAGTTAGTTTAACACAGTTTCATTTTTATTATTGTAGGTCACAGGACCCATCTGCAGCAAATCTTCAACCGAACCCTTTCTGAAGAAATTTTAACAAAAAGATACAATTTACTTGTTCAGTCATACTGGAACGCCTTTATGAAATTTGGAATCGGGATTTCCAAGGCCATCGGCTTCCCAGCAGGCCTGCTGCTGCAGATCCTCACCGTCATTTTCCTGGTTCGCGGAAACACCGGCTTCTCTCTGTCCGCCAGGAAGTGGTTTCTGCTAGTCGTCAGTGCGGACATTGCGGGCACCTTGTACCGCGCATACGAAATGATCACTGATGATTTTTTTAATTCCAATCCCTACGCTAGTTATGGACCCGGAAACGATCTGCAGTTTCTGATGTGGGGTCTACGGTCTAAAGACCACAGATTCCTCCAGAATGTGATGTGCAGAGTATTCTTCATTATTCTCTACTTCCCGCTGTACCTGTCTCCGTTCGCTCTTACCATCAGCTCGCTACTGCGCTGCTACTGCATCAAGTATCCGCTGGTTGCCAAGGCCCATCTGACCAAGAGACTCGACCTGATTTTGATTCTCGCGGCTTCGCTGCTTGCTCTGGTTGTGGCGGTCGTGTTTGGCGCTCTGATTATAGACGGCTGGAGTTTGACGTTGTTTTCCACGACGATATACGGCATCCATGTTTACTATGGGAAATGCAGCGTTCCAGCCTTTCAGGTTATTAACACTGATAAGGAACTGCAGTTCATTGGCTTTGTTTTCATGCTAGTAGTGGCCTTCTTCATATGTTTTCTGAACATGCTGTCTGCCACTATCATAATCATAGTGCTGTTTCAGTCTAAGAGGAATAGAGCTGTGCTGTCAATGAGTGGCAATGAAGGAGCTGACGCAGTGAACATGGAGGCTCGAGCCACCGCCAGGCTGCTGGGGATGAACGTCACGCTGTTGTTGTGTTTCTTCTTCTCCCGGCTGCTGCTGGTGGTCAGCACGAGGATTGACAATTATGTGGATCCGATTACTTGTGTGTTTGTAGACTTCTGCTGTTTTGTTTTATCTAGCACTACTCTTTTTAATTCGTTTGAAATAAACCTTTTTCCAGATGTGGTCTCTGATCGACTGGCGGCTGTGCTGTTCCACATTCCGTACTTCACGAACTCGCTGTTCATAGCCGGTCTGTCCAGAAGCTTTTACCAGTTTCTGTTTCCCTGCATCGGAGACTCGAAGCCGAAGCTGACTTCCTCGGATAGTCAGAGGACTTTTTGATTGAATCAACATATTTCGAATGTAAGAACTCAGTGGTAGTGGATTAACTCTTAGTTGTGAAGTAGAGCAGAATAGATTGACCTTTTTGTGGGCTTACAGAATATCTGCCTAAATAAAATATTACCGACTGACATTCTCATTATTAATTAAGCAGGCAATTAACATTTAATGTTTTTTAGCAAACATGGATGAAAAATGTGAGCATAAACGTAGATGTACATGCACGCAACAACTTCATGGTTAAAAGTTCAATTAACAGGCAATCAAACTCAAGCATGCAGGCACCTATGGACGGTGCAAGTCTGTTCTCATTTGTCTCCGTGTTCATTTTAGACACTAATTTAGAGTTGGCTCTTAAGAAAAATTATCGTAGAAAATGCAATGACTTGAAACGAAGTCTTTGATTATGCACTGGAAACTGGCTTCCGAGAGGCAGACAGACAGAGATGTATCCATATTATGGGGGTCCGGTTTTACTATATACGCTCATATTTGTGGGCTCCTCCCACATTTGCCAGGCAAACTGTGGCACGAAACACGAAAGATAAGTACCGATTGTGCATTACATAACATGGGCGTCCGACTATTCAGAGGGGGGTGACTCCGGTGAGTCAGGAAAAGACAGTGTCGTAGTCACTGGGAGCAGTTGACCCTGACCAGGCTGTGGAGGGATCTACAGCCCAGACCATCACATCTCCCCTGAGGCTGGAGGCTGGAGTCAAAGTCGTTCAGGTGGTGCACGGGTGTGCTGGGGATATCGCTGGGGCCGGTGAATCTACTTCTAGTGCCGGGATGCCCCCGGCAGCCAAATGTTCATCGTCAGAGTCGTCTTGCTGCTGGGCCGTTGGTGGGGGCGTGGCGGCAGCGGCAGCGGCAGGCAGGCGCGGCGGTGTGTCGGTGCCGCGGTCTGGCAGCGACAGTAGTTGATCAGTGTGACGCTGCATGAGAGGGCTGTCTGTTCTCACAGTGCAGTTTTTAGGGCCCCGCCCGAAAATTCGACAGGGTGCCTTCTTGCCAACGGTTTCTAGTTGTAGTGCTGTAGTCTCGCAACAAAACTCGGTCTTCCAGTTGGAACGTCCTGGCTTGCCTGCTGCTGCTGGTGCCGGTTGCTGACGAGTGAGGGCGTTGGCAGATCAAGCCGGGATCAAATCGGCGCCCGAAGAGCAGCTGGCTGAATGTGAGCAGCTGGCTGAGCCCGTGGCTGAATGTGGCGTGTTGCGATAGGTGAGCAAGAACTGCTGCAAGGCTTTCTCGGGTGGTCCCGATTTCTTCAGGTGCTGTTTCAACACCCACGAACCGTTTAGCTTGTTCCTTTGTCGCCGGTTGGAAATAGCGCTAAAGTCACGTGCTCAACACCGTTGCTCATCAAGAACTCGGTGAATTCCGATGACGCAAACTGGGCTCCGTTGTCCGACACCAGAGTCTGCGGCAGGCATCTGGCGCGCAAAAAAAGCTTGCAAAAAGCTGATTGTCTTGGCCGACCTCATGCTGGTCAGCTGCTTCGACTCGGGCCACTTGCTACGAGTATGCGCGTCGATAAGCACTAGAAAAGTGCGTTAGTTCACTCGCCTAGCAAAGTCGACACGCAGTCTTGACCACGGCTCCGATGGGAAGGACAATGGGTGCTTTGGCGCTTTGGGCGGATCAGCCTGGTTGAGCCGGCAGGTTTCAGATGCCTTGAAGGAGTTCTCTACGAGCGCTCTCATGTGGCTAGCACCAGGAAGAGCTTGATGCTGTAGTACATGTGCCCTCATCTTTTTGCACTTTAGGGGCTGGCTGGGGGGGGGGGTTGGCTAGCGTGGCATGGTCTGGCCGGCCGCTGGGCTTGTGCGTGCCCCTTCCCAGCCGTGCGCCCTGTCCCGTGTTCTGCGTTGGTTGGTTGCGGCAGGGGGGGGCTTTAGCGCGGCTGCTGCACCCTCCCCCCTCAGACGGGGTTTTGATTGGCTGGCCAGTGTGTGTTTTCTGTTTTCGTCGGCTTAGCCGGTGGGGCCGGGTGCCCCACCCCACCCTCCAGGAGTTTTCTAATTATTATCGTGCGCCCTTTTTCTCTCACAAGGCTCCTCTTGCTTCCGCCTTTTTTGTGACGCCTGCACGACCCACATCGGTCATAGCGATTCGTACATTCAGATTTAAGTAAGCAGTAGAGAAGAAAAACCCGAGAACGGGTCGGAGAAGGGCAGAGTTTTTGTTAATGATTTTTGTCTCCCAACTGATGCAGTTTTTCCATAACTCCGCAAATAAAACCCTATCGAGCCCTAAAATCTATAAAATCTATAACCCTAAAATCTATCGAGCCGCCAACCTCGTCCCTTTTTAGCCAATCAGAGCACGGCTTGGCGTTGAGGTAAGTTGGTTGCTTTGCAGTTGTGCTTAAGGTCCGGTCAAGGTCAGAAGGCTCTCGTTACGTGCTTCATGCAATATTCACGTGACCTGGTGTCTTAATAGAGACCTCTCCGGCCCCTCAAATAAAAAACAGATTGTTCGGAACTTTCGGCGCCCATCCTAGCACAACCTTGTTTGGCTTGTCGAGATCCCCACCAGACCTCTTTCGCGTTTTCTTCATCTTCGTCACCTGCAAGCCGAATTCGCAAATGTTTATCCCATCGACATGAAGTCATCCTTCGTTCAGACATCACCGAGCCGAGATCAGCCCCAGACGATCCTCCGGACCGAGAACTCCGCAGCCCCAGTAATGTGTCGCGGGCCAGCTAGAAGATATTTGTACCATTTTCCCCCGCTAATCACCTTTAGGGCGTGGTATTGCTAATACGTACTTTATTTGCCGTCGGACGTCTCATACGTCTGAAATCCGTCTTTTTCCTACAGTAAACGTATAGATAACGTGTACATTTACAGCTTTTAATGCTTCTTATTTATACGAAAAAACTTATGCAAGCATCATTCAGTATATCCCACTGAAAAAACAGAAAATACACATATGCATGTACACTTAGCAACAGCCAACTCACCATAAAACTGACGCTGTCACGTGGCACAAAAGTTGATGCTTGTTTCTGTACGCATGTTCGGAACCACGAACATTCAAAAGTGCCGTCACTCGTCGTGGCATCCTGATCACCATGCAGCCGGTTGATGAGCCCTTGGGGCAGCTGCTGCCAGTCATTCAGAAGCACCTCTCGCAGCTAACTCGCAGCATTCAGGGGGCACTCTGCTGAACTCTTCGCTTTACGAAGTCCCAGAGACATGCTCGATGGAGTTTATGTCCGTAGACCTTGACCTGCGGGTTGCGTTGCACCAAGCCCCCCCCCCCCCCAATTACCCCATGCTGCATTTGCGCTGGCGTCAGGCAGCGGCAGCCTTCGCACGTTTCTTAATCATCGATGGCATGCTAAAGTTTTGGGCCGTGTGTGGCAGCGTGAGTGAGGGGGGGTTGCTGTTGCTAAGTAGTTTGTCACTTGAATTCAATATTGATTACATTTCTGGTAATTCTAATATCTGGTAAATGTTGCAGTGTGCTGACAGTGAAACTCCTAGCAGAACTAGATGCCTTTTTTAGACGGCCGTCTATTGATGTTTAGAATATGGTGGCTTAGAGAATTTTGCACCGATTCAGAACTCCTGAACAGGCTGCGGTCGCATCTCCCGGTCGCATCTTACAATGAATTAGCACATACTCGTAGATCACATAATCAGGAGACACTACAAAGATATTAGAAAACTGTCTTTTTAACAGAAGAATGTATACATGTATACTGTCTTTTCAACAATAGTTACATATTCCATGTATATGCACCGGATACAATGATTTGTGTGCTGTACATATAAGTCTAACTGTAAATTTCTCTGTAAAGTACACACGTACTGTATGTCGTACTCAAATCGGTTTTATTGCTCAGTTTCTTCATGAACTTTTGCAGAAATCGATGTCCTCACGTACAGTAGCTTTCTAAGAAAAGAGAAACTGTTAATGCTAAAGTACTTTGTAGCGGCTGTAGTTAATCGCTGATCTGGTCTGCCCTTGTGACGCTAGCGGTTTTCCTGTAAAAAATTTTTTTTTACATATGAGTGACAACAGTTTTACTTTATTACATTATAAGATGTTTTTAGTGCGTCCTGACTGAAAAGACTGCAGAACTGAATCCCTTGCCTAAATTGATGTCAACTAAGCTAAAAAGCTTTCGCCACGAAGCCCTCTAGGTAAATAGAAAATTTTGATTTCCTACAGCTTCAACAAAACGCATTTGGTTTAAGATAAAGAATTACGACATAAAGAAAAGACAAAGGTGAAGACCCATCTTCATCACGAGAAAAACGATAACATTTTGAGCCTGAGTAATTTTCCATAATCAGAAAAATGCTATTAAACCATTCGTATAAAGCAATGTTGATTTACACCAGAAATGTAACCCAGTGACAATCTCATTCAAGAAAGAATAATGCTGTATAGCCCCGCTAAGTTGGTTGATTGATAAGAATGAACATTTTTAAATACGTTGGAGATCCAGAAGGTGAGTATTTTGTTAACTAAAAAATTCCCATTCTGCTACAATTGCCTTCACCTAAAAATAAATTTTAGGATACTATGAGTATCAGCAGAAGCGGTACAATTATTCTCAAACTGAGGAAGACTTGGCAGAAAGATACTCTAAACTTATTCAAACCTATTGGACAGCATTTATGAAATTTGGAATCGGGATTTCCAAAGCCATCGGCTTCCCAGCAGGCCTGCTGCTGCAGATCCTCACCGTCATTTTCCTGGTTCGCGGAAGCACCGGCTTCTCTCTGTCCGCCAGAAAGTGGTTCCTGCTAGTCGTCAGTGCGGACATTGCGGGCACCTTGTACCGCGCATACGAAATGATCACTGATGATTTTTACACCTCTAGTCCATACCTGTTCTCTGGACCCGGTAATGATTTGCAGCTTCTGATGTGGGGCCTACGGTCTAAAGACCACAGATTCCTCCAGAAGGTAATGTGCAGAGTATTCTTCATCATCCTATACTTCCCGCTGTACCTGTCTCCGTTCGCTCTGACTATCAGCTCGCTACTGCGCTGCTACTGCATCAAGTATCCGCTGGTTGCCAAAGTCCACCTGACGAACAGACTCGACCTGATTTTGATTCTCGCGGCTTCGCTGCTTGCTCTGGTTGTGGCGGTCGTGTTTGGCGCTCTGATTATAGACGGCTGGAGTATGACGTTTTTTTCCACGACGATATACGGCATCCATGTTTACTATGGGAAATGCAGCGTTCCGGCCTTTCAATCTTTTAACACTATTAAGCAGCTGCAGTTCATCGGTTTTATTTTCATGCTAGTAGTGGCCTTCTTCATATGTTTTCTGAACATGCTGTCTGCCACTATCATAATCATAGTGCTGTTTCAGTCTAAAAGAAAGAGAGCTGTGCTGTCAATGAGTGGCAATGAAGGAGCTGACGCGGTGAACATGGAGGCACGAGCCACCGCCAGGCTGCTGGGAATGAACGTCACGCTGTTGTTGTGTTTCTTCTTCTCCCGGCTGCTGCTGGTGGTCAGCACGAGGATTGACAGCTATGCGGACCCCGTCTTGTGTAAGCCTTTCTGTTTTTTTCGTCTTTTTACTCTCCGTGCTGAAGTTAAAGCAACCAAATTTCAGATGTTGTCTCTGAGCGACTGGCGGCTATGCTGTTCCACATTCCGTACTTCACGAACTCGCTGTTCATAGCCGGTCTGTCCAGAAGCTTTTACCAGTTTCTGTTTCCCTGCATCGGAGACTCGAAGCCAAAGCTGACTTCTTCCGATAGCCACAGGACTTTTTGACTTAGTCAAAAGATGTCGAAGTAATTAACTCTATGATAGAGTGGATGACTCTTTTTGTTAAAAGATGTCGAAGTAATTAACTCTATGATAGAGTGGATGACTCTTTTTGTTAAAGTGAAGTAAAATTTATTTACAATAACGGAGAGTTGCTTTAAAAACTATATTAACCACTGTCGTACTGATTATTGAGGAGGCAACCTTTTTAAATGGGGGCGAACTATCTTCTAGAAAATATTGGATGTAGTAGTGTTTTAGCTTAATGCATATCGAAATTTAGAAAGTACATGTACGTTAGATATTTTTAGAAACTTCCAGAAAATTCTTTTTTAATGCAACGTTAAAATCACGTTAAAATAAGCACCGCCTATCTCATTTATTTTCATCAAAGCCTTACAGTGTAAGCTCACACGTAGATGTTTGCAGCAACTTCAAAGTTTCTAAGTCAATATTTTAGTAAATATGGATGAAAATGTAAGCATAAACTTAGAGATTGGCTACAACTTCATGATTTAATTTTTAATTGCCAGACAATTATACATGTACGCCAGCATTCCCGCCGGAGTCTACCTCTGGCCCACCGGACTACCACAGGTGGCTCCTGCTAGGCGCCACGTCACCGTCGTGGAGGGGTCGCCCCGCCTTTTTGGCGGAGCCCGAAGAGCGCCTAAACTCGGACACCAGATCGCCACCTGGTCTAGTTTGGTTACGTAGAAAGAGAGCGCGCGAACTGAGGCCTAAGGCCTACGGAGTTGGGCGCCCGGCCCCCCAGCTACCGGCGCTGCTCCTTATGGCCGGTGATGTCGAACCCAACCCGGGACCGGAGTGTGGGCACCCAAACTGCGGCACTTCGATTCGCAATAACCCCGCGGTCTGTTCTGATTGCCAGCGCCACTTTCACCGGCAGAGCTCCTGCTCGGGTCTCACGCGTTGGAGGGCTGACCGCACTGACTGGACGACCTGGCAATGCATTGTTTGCTCTCAGGACAACCGGAACCATACGGCATGCTCATCCCAGCAGAATCTGAATCACACCCCCCCCCCGGCCGCGCCGGAGGTGGTTGGCCAACCCATGACCACTCAACGCCGTACCAGACTCATGCAGCTCATTCAAAGAGAAAAACCAAAGTGTGGTGATTGCAACAAGACCGTCCGCATCTCCACCATTATTGCGGAGTGCAAAGTGTGCGAGAGGCTGTTCCATAACGCTTGCACCAAGCAGACCAGAGAGGCTATCCGACGTGATGTTGCCACGGGCCGTTGGACCTGCGAAACCTGCTTGCATCACCATCACAGACCGGCTGAGGAAGGGCAACCTAACCAGCACTCGCCCGATCCCAGCCAGGACTTCAAAACCACCGCCAGCGAAGACTTGTCGGAGCCTGGTATTAGACTCCTCCAATGGAATGCGGATGGCATCCGCAACAAGTTAGGTGAACTTGAAGAAATAGCCAATCGGCTCTCTATCGACGTTATTGCAGTCCAAGAATCGAAGCTGGAAAAACTGCATCCCAACCCCAGGATTCCGGGCTTTACCACCATCAGAAAGGACCGGCAAATTGCCCGCAATGGAGCCGAGTCCAAAGGAGGAGGGCTGCTGGTTTTCGTGCGCCAATCCATCTCCTTCCGAAAGCTTCGGTACTGGGGCGGTGGCATCACGGAAGGGCACCGCATCGCCTTGCACATCACCGCCCGCGAGACCATCGTGCTGACCAATGTCTACCGACCACCAACGCGGCGCTCCAACACGGTGGACAGAAGAATCAACCCTAGCGTGGTCTCCTGGCTTACCCCACACAATGCGGAGCTCATTGTGGGAGACTTTAACCTGCACCACCAGAAATGGGGCAGCAAACCCGGTCAAGGACCAGAAGACGTTACTGAAGCCGGCTGCCTCGTTGATTGGGTTGAGAACAACGACTACCGCTTCCTCAACCGCGGCACTCTCACCTGTGTCGACCGCCGGTCAGGACAGGAAAGCGCCCCGGACATCTCTTTCGCCAGCAGATCCCTAGCTGGGCGGTGCTCTTGGACTGTCCTGCCGGAGCTGGGTTCTGATCATAAGCCGATTCTTATCACGATTCATGGTATCCGCCCGGTCCTGGCCAAAGAACCCAGGTTTTCCTGGGCCTGGAAAAAGGCCGACTGGAATCGCTATCACTCCTACCTAGAAGAGCACTCTGCTGACCTGAACACCGGCACTATCAAACAGCAGATTGCCCGGCTCTGCACGACGATGAAGCAGGCGGCTAAAGAATCCATCCCGCTGAAGAAAGTCTCCCCTCATAACCGCCCCTTCTGGGACGAGGAGCTTTCCCAGCTGAGAGATGAGAGGAACAACCTCCGTAGAAGGGGAAGCCCGGTCGAGGACTGGAACATGAAGACCCAAGAGCTGACCAGCCGGTGCGCTGAGAAGAAAGCCCAGTTCTGGAGAGAGTACCTCGACAAGATCTCCTCCTCCTCCGACCCTAAGGCCGTCTGGAGGACCATTAAATGTTTGAACACGGGTAACAACGGGGCGACCCCCAACGAGACCCTCTTGGTCCAAGGCAAAGAATGTAAGACTGACAAACAAAAGGCCGAAGCGTTTGGCAGACACTTTGCCAAGGTCTGCAGACCCGACCAACAACCGGGTGATCGCCGCTACAAAAAACTCACCTCCAATCGTCACATGCCAGCGACTATGACGCCCCCTTCACCAAGAGTGAACTCGGGAGAGCTATCGACCACCTGGACATCAACAAGAAAGGAGGGCCGGACAAGATAGAGGCGGCATTCTTCAAGCACCTGCCAGAAAGCTGGACGGAGGCCTGGCTCAAACTCTTCAACCGTAGCTGGAAGATTGGCCACTGCCCTGGCATCTGGAAACAAGCTATAGTGGTGCCCCTCCTGAAGGACGGTAAAGACCCGCAGAGTTGCGATAGCTATAGACCTGTCAGTCTCACATCGATCTGCGCCAAGATTATGGAACGCATGGTCCTGGACCGCCTTTTTCATTGGATTGAGACCTTCAACATCCTCAAACACTGGCAAGCGGGCTTCCAAAGAGGCCGCAGCTGTGAGGAGCAGGTCGCCCGTCTGGTCCAATCGATCCAAGACGGGTGGGAACGCAAACCTCCCCTCAAGACAGCGGCTACCGCCCTAGATTGCTCCAAAGCCTTCGACACAGTTTGGCACGACAAGCTCATTAATCGGATGATGGACGAAGACATGCCCGATCGTATGACGCATTGGCTAGCCAACTTTCTGGAAGGTAGAACTATCTGTGCCAAAATCGGCAACACCACCGGGAAGTGGCGCCGCATCACCAGTGGAGTTCCTCAGGGAGCGGTGTGCTCCCCGGTCCTTTTCCTCCTTTACGTCAATGATTGGACTGGCTTCCCTGAAACTGAAGTTCAACTTGGAGGATTCGCTGACGACCTCTGCCTATGGGCTACTGACAGTAGCCTTCAGAACCTCACCAGAAAGCTTCAGAGCGCCCTGGACTTCATCGAAACCTGGACCAGAGACCTCCGTATCTCGGTTAACCCAGCCAAAACCCAGGCGTGCCTCTTCTCTAGGAACCGGGCCGACTTTGATCGGCCACCTGATCTCCATCTTGCCGGCACTCAACTTCGCTTCACTGAGTCTCTCAAATACCTCATCTTTGCTCAACAAGTCAAAACGGTCAAAGAAAAGATGGCCAAACGCACCAACATCGTGAGAGCGCTAGCGCAAAGGAGCTGGGGCTGGGACCGTAAGCTGCTGATGCGTACGTACACCGCCATGGTCGAATCTGTCATATGGCACGCGGCAGCGGCCTGGCTACCTTGGCTATCCAAAAGCCGGTTGAACGAACTCGAACGGGCTCAACGGGCAGCACTCAGAATCGTGGCCGGCCTCCCTAAATCCACTCCGGAGGAGGCCGTTTACCTCGAACTCGGAACCGTTCCCATTTCCGTTGAAGGACACAGAAGAGCCCTGCTGGCTGTCGAGAAGGCCCTCAGGCGGCCTGCCTACGACCCTTGGCGCAGCCTCTGCGAAGACCAAAGCCGGCGCAGGCTCAAAGCTAACAAAGGCCTCCGGGACCAAGCCAAGCTGGAATCCGAGCAGATTCTGCATTGCCCACGCCGGGAATCGAACTGGATCAGGAACGAGCCCTGGCTTCCGAGAATTGAGGATCGGGTCACCCTTTGCGAACACCTGACTCAGCCGATCTCCAGGAACGATCCGCCAGAGACCAGGCGGTCGGCGACGGAAGACACCATTCAATCATGGGGCGACCGCAAGATCCACTACTTCACCGACGGGTCTGCATCAGAAGGAACTGAGAATGGAGGGGCAGCCTGTGTGGCGGTCGCCCCTACTTCGGGCCAGGTGGTTTGGATTGAGGGAGCTGCTACCGGGCGTTGGTGTAGCTCGTTCCAAGCTGAACTCTCAGCTCTACACCTCGCCCTGGATCACATCCTTGAGACTAAGCAGGACTCTGCCCTGATCCTCACCGACAGCCGATCGGCCATTGCGGCGCTCAAAGGTCGGCAGCACTCCCTGAACCCTCTGCTCGAGTCGCTCAAGCGCAAGCTGACACAGGTGGAGAGCCACGCCGACGTGGTCCTGCAGTGGATCCCAGGTCATTCTGGGACTCCCGGTAACGAGAGAGCCGACGTCGAGGCCAAGAACGCCTGTCTGCTCCCCCAGGACATTCTAGAGATCGACATCGAGGCCGCCCGCAGCCGTATACGCCGTCTCATCAACTACAAGCCTCTCCTGAATGACCGGCTGAAGCGGATCTACAGCAAGACCCCCTCGATGCCCGCTCGCCCCCGCGCGCTTCAGGTTTCCATAGCCCAAATGCGTGCCGGTCACGATCCTTCCACGGCGTACTATCAGCACCGAATTGGCTCTAGGGAGGATAGCAGATGCCCCCGGTGCGACCTCTATGAAGACAAGGACCACTTCCTCGAATGTCCGGCCCTGGCAAGAGTTCGGCACGCGACGGACCTACACCAACTGGAGGACTTGGCCGATGGCGATCTGGTGGCTAGGTTCTTGGACTGCCTGCATAGGCAGCCCTAGACCACCTTCCGCAACAACAACAACGCCAGCATTACAGTCTCATGCAGGCACCCTCACTGTGCACGTCTGTGCTTATACTGCCTCCATGCATTTTAGTGACTGATTTGGAGTTGGCCCTAATGAATATTGTTTTTTTGAGTAGCAGCCTCGTCAATTTGGCTCCAACAAATCCACACAATCACATCTTGTTGACTGGTGACAGTAGGTCTGTGCTTTGGAAATATACATTTTTGTTGTTGCTGTTTGGAAAGATTATGAATAGAGTTTTCTAAATCTACTCACAGCAGCTTAGCCATTCTCCTATTAGTCTTGAACCCCAACCCTAACCCTGCCGAGCCACAGCATTTCCGCAATTCCCCATGAGCCACAGCATTTCAAAAATTACCCAATGAACCTTGACATTTAGTGAATTTCTTCCGAGCCCAACGCATATCAGTTATTCCATTATCATCGCCTCCCTACTGGACTGTCTCGGCTTAACTCCATCCCGTCAACATCCCAGAATACAGTAATGCACGCAAACCAATTTAACGCGGCGGATCTTTTGTTCAACGGTTGCGATTTGAGATTTTGAGATTGAGATTTGAGAATTTTATCATCCGGGAGTAGGGATGCAATTTGAGCGTCTACAATCTCAAAAAAGACCACTCAAATCCTTTCCTATTTATCAGCGTTCAAATGCTGATATGCCATCCTGCACGAATAACTGTGCTATTCTAGCTAGGGCTACAAGTATATTGCTATTATATGCTTTGTTTGCATGAAAATTCTGTTCTATAAATTATTTCTACTATATAATTTTCATTTACCTACTTTTTCTATTCTCCTAAAAGTAGCATTTTACCTGACTATACTTTAGTAGCCTAGCTCATCTCTCAATAGCCCAACCTATTACATAGTAGACTAGCTTGTCATTTAGTTGAGCTTGCCTAGCCTTTCCCATAGTAGCCCAGCCTTTCCCTCAGTATCAGTAGCCTGGCTTCTCACAGAAGACTAGCCTATTCTAAAGTAGCTCAGCATATTCTACAGTAGCCATCCTCTTCTACCACCCTATGACCTACTTCCAGTAGCCTCCGCTACCGGGGGCTATCTGGCTATCGGTGAAGCTACTGTAGTTCGAATTACTATCCTAATTATGTTTTTCAGCCAATGAAGCCGAAAATTAGCAAACAGGTTTTTTAAAGTCTTCGGCCCATGGAAACGGTAGGCCTTTACTTGAGTAGATTTTTTTGCTTTGTTCCGTTCATCAATTCTACGTTTGAAGTTTCAATGTACGAGCAACGATTGTCTTCTATAGTTTTTACCTTTGATATGAGCAAAAAATCATTGTCCTTATTGCTAATTTTAATTGCATTCGTATTCTTAAGATCAGATGTTATCACATTTTAGGAAAGTTTTCAAAGGATCGCTTGGTGTACCTAAGTCATAAATACTTAGGCGCTTTCATCGGCAGAATGAAAGCGCCATCCTAGCATCTGAAATTACTGTAATGTCACTCCTCAAGGCGGAGTTAGGCATGTTTTCCGCGACCTTGATAGGATGGTAAGGTATTCTTTATTTCATAATGCAGCCGTGCGCTACCAAAGAACTCACCTTAATGATTATTCAACCAAAATCTCTATTTCTGGGTTTCTGTAATGTTAGTATTGATAGTTGAATTTGCGCGTTACAACTGGAAAATTGATTTGCATCAAATTTTGATGCTTTACTTTCGGCTTCGAAACGTCCTCTGAAAGTCATGTTCTTGTAGCTTTTAAAATACTTTTTTAGGCTCGAGGCACGTTTGACGACTACGACGTCCTTCTGATTGTTAGGTCTGAAAAGTCAGGTATGATCTCGACCTATGCGTCACCAGCCGTTCTGCCTCTTGTCATGGAGGGTGATATTGTGCAATTATGTGAGCAAATATTAAACAAATAATAACGCTTTCGAAGTCCTTATTTTAAATATTTCATGCGCATGATTATCTCAAGTGTTCTCTGCAATTCTTCAGAAGTTCAGCATTCAATCAATATGCCCTAGTGCCAACCCTCGGAACCCGACGGTCGAGGTTATGCGCAAAGAATTGCGCGCTGCTGCTCGAACGGCTTACGTGAGTGCTTTACTTTCGAAACTAACGAATTGTTTCGTTCAGACCCAACGGGTCTGAATGATTGTGAATATCAATAAGATTTTGTAAATAAAACATGTATGCATGATTCATTCAATATCGATTCACAGTATTCACAATAGAGAAAAGTAATGCAGGTATAGCTGCCAAAATACTTACGGCAATCTAGGTAGAGAGTTCATTCCTCACCTCGAGAACCTTGCTACCTGAAAAGATCAGAGTAAAAGGCTGCTTTCGACGCACGGCAACAGCTGCGCTTCGTACCTCAACCTCAAGTTTCTAGCGGCTCCGTCCTGTCTGCTGCTGCCAACTTGCCTGAAGAAACTACCGATGCTCATAATCTTGGCGGTCTAGCCGCATCGCAGTCTTTAGGCGTGCCCTGCATGCAATCTGTTGCTTGGTACTTTGAATTTGATGAGGATATTATTATTGAGTGTGAATAAACAAATCAAGCCTTCTGTGCGTACGTAATAATCGTTAGTCTCATACACGTAACGTGCAGGCAACGATGTCAGCAAACAAACAAATTAATTTTAGAAACTCAAAACTGCAAATGAAGCAGTAATAGACGGACTAGTAACATACATAGAAGAGATTATACATGGGAGACTGCAGCTGCTCTAGAAAAATACGAGCGTATCATGTCATAATATTTCGCTTTTACTTTGAAATCAATGTATTGAGTGTTATATAATTCTTTCGATCCGTTGTATCGCATAAAATACGAGTAATTAAATAAAAATCTGCGCCTACGAGTATGCAAGAAAAAGAATAATAATTAGTGCGGAGCGCCTATCGAGAGCCCAAGGTCGTTAGATGCGAGGGCCGTTGGTACAGTGAAATCTTGTGAAATCTTAAGTCGCTGTCCTGTGTTTTTTTGTGAATCTTTAGCCTTTAGCCCTCAAACTTTGGGAAAAACACTTGTCGGTTTATTACGGGGGTAAGAATCGTGAGATTCTGGGGGTAAGAATCTTGAGTTACTGGGGTGAGAATCGTGAGATTCTAGGGTAAGAATCGTCAGTTTCGGGGTAAGAATCATGAGATTCTGGTAAGAATCATGACATTCTGGGGGTAGGAATCGTGAGATTCTGGGGGTAATAATCATGCTCGAAACAAAGTTTTTTTATTTCAAAGATGCGATTTTTTATTTCCCATGCGATTTTTGCGAGCCAAGAGTTGGTGGCAACACTGCTCCAAACCTTATCCATGCTCCCTTAATACATGTACTCTACGAAAAATGTTAAGGTCAATGAAGGCACTGATTTCCTCTATGGAGTTGCTTTCCAAAGCATTTCAAATAACTCTGTTAGCTTCGCGATCGGTCTCATGATATCATGACAAATTGAATGATGTCATTGTGGGGGGGGGCGCAATTTTTGTGGGGGGGGGCGATTTTTTTTGGCGGGCCGCGCCCGCTCCCCCCTTGCGTACGCCACTGATAGTGTCAACCTCGTCAAAGATGATCGACGTGGTACGCTCGTAAGCTGACTCTTCATCATGAATGCGTGCTGCAGCGTAAGCTGTGATTCCTGGTCTATTGCACAAAATTTTACAGGCTGGCTTCTGTCCAGGACGTAGAGTTTCATGGTGCCATACTTGGCCACTAGGACTGTGCTAACTCTTCCAACCCCAGCAGGGGGCAGCAACAGATGATGCTGGCCTTGATAAATCACTGCAGGAGTATATCGATCTCTTGTTTCAACTGGTTGGTTTATAATCAACTTCGAGAGCTCTCAAATTAGTTGCTCTTGCGACCATCGTTCTAGCAGAAGCCATTTTGCAAAGTTTCCCAAATACTTTCTGATTAAAGCTTGGTATAGCCTGTCTCTATGAATCAGCCGGAAAATCCTTTGTTACAGAAGAGCTATTTCCCAAGATGGAACAATAAGAGGGTGCTAATTAAATACCCAGGGTCAGCTATACAAATGTTCTAAAAATGTACTCAGTTTTTTAGAAAATATTTAGAAATTTATAATTAGTATTAGTATAATTAGTATTGGTTTTTGCATGCTAAGTGAGACATTTTTCAAGCAATCTGAGACTGAATAGCAAAAACACTATTGTCTATGGCCACCCCTCGCTGCAGCCCAGCTTTTTGGGATCGCCTTGCAAGCAAAGTAAGAAATTTTTTAAAGAAGTGAGAACCATATTGAAAACAAAGGCTGGGCTATGGCAAATCAACTGCGTCCAACAAGCAACGAGGATAGAGAGGATAGGCATGACACGAGATGATTGGCGATACATGCTGATGGATCGGCTTGGAAGAGAATCGCTGCATGTCATTACTCCGCACAAGATCGCAGGCTGGGAGCTCCACTGCACTCGAAAGTTTGCTCAGTGTATCAACATGCAACCCTTTATTTGAACGCTTATAACATTATCAACAATTTTTGTACCGCTTGTTTTGTTGTGTTCCTGCGTATCCTTTTCTAAATATATAGTTTCCGACAGTACATCATTTTGTAATTTCGTAAAACCACCCCTTTGTTTTCAATATGGTTCTTACTTAGCTTGAAAAAATGTCTCACTTTGCTTGCAAGGCGCGCCCAAAAAGCTGGGCTGCAGCGAGGGGTGGCCATAGACAATAGTGTTGTTGCTATTCATTGTCGGCTGATTTTCCATGCAAGAATGGCATTCTTGCACTCTTTTGCGTGCAGGAATGGATGTCTATGGTAAAATCTCACTGAAAAAGCATTAGGCGCAGAAATGCATTCCTGCACGGTTTTGTGCATTCCTGCACGATGAATCACCCGACAATGGAATTCCTTCACGGTCACTCGTGCGTGAAGGACATCGTGCACTCAGATTGCTTGAAAAATGTCTCACTTAGCATGCAAAAACCAATATTTAGAAAATATAAAACGTACACGTATTGCACTGCCCCAACCGACCCTACCCTATGTATTTAAACTTGCTGTATAAATTCTAAGGGGTTTTGGATAGGATAGAATCAGACCGATATATGATAGGATTATCAGGTCATCCATGTACATTTACATGTACATGGTTGTTCCAGGCCACTGTGCTGGAAAATTATTCTGCACGCTAAATCGGGCACAAAGTAATTACGAACATGTAGCTGGAAATTTGTACCTAACGGCCCGCCGCTAGCGGAGCCCATCCCACGCTAAAAATAGCCCGTTAACGGGACCCAGCCTACGGTGGGATGGGCTTCCCTTAGCGGGGTCTAGCCCACGAGCGGAGACGTTGAGGTGGGGGTGGGTGTGTGGTGAGTTGGAACGCTAGTGAGCACTAGCGTACTAGCACTGTACTAGCAATGAAGCTAGCTGAAAACACTGCACATCCGTGACTCATTTCTCGTATATTAATGTATGCTGGATGACGGCTCTTTGTCTTTCCCAACTCTCCCAAAATTAAAAAAAACTCCCAGAACGCGCGTTTCGTTTTAAGCTGCAAGGAATTTCAATCTTTAAATACTTAACGCGTTTCATTCAACGAATAGTATCCGACTTTTCAATACATATCATTTATTAAACTATTTGATTCAGTTAAATCTTTAAGATCTTGAGATTTTTTATTCTTAATACGCTCGTAAGGCTCTTTATTTATTTATTTTATTCCAAAGGTAAGCAAACGTGGCCGGTTGGTCCTAAATTGCATTGTACTCATATTATATTTTATTTTATGTCTAGCTTATAATTGCAATATGCTAGTAATCTTATATTCTTCTATGCTCTTAAAGGTGAAAATTTGGTCAAAGAAAAATAATACAGGCGCAAGAAGTGAGGCCATCCATTTTCGTTTTGAACGTAAAAGATTTTGAAAAACAAACTTTAAGCAAAGTAAGGTACCAAGTGAGCTATATTTATTGGCTGGATATTTATTGAAATTGATCTTATGCTGGAGTACAATAAGATACTGAATGTTAGCATTTTAAGCAAGGCGATAATTAATATTGTTTCGAATTCCGTTTACACTAGAAAGAACTGATCTTTCGGACCCGCTCGTATTTCAATGGATTTCAACACTTAGAAAATAAAACAAAAATGGTAAAAAAGAAGCAATCAAAAAAGGATAATAATTACCCAGTGTTGGGCACGATAGTCAGAAAAAGTATCAGACGTTAAAGCGATACTCTGATACCCTTTCTGAAAAAAAGTATAGCACTTCGATACATATCGGCTGTTTTGTGATTTTAATTTACAGTTGCTCAGGTTGCACTAAAGTCGCAATCCGCCGCAATCAACCCGCAGGTGACAGTAATCCGCTGCCAGCAGACCTGGCTGGCTAGCCGTGGTTTGGTCGGGACGCTGTTCACCTCCCCGACTGAACGAGGCCATCGCTGATTTTGTCCGCTGAGATGGCGTTCCGCGATGATGGCCGGCCGGCGGCCACGTTCTGATGCTTTGCGGTGCCGCCTAGTGAGTTATTGCATCCTACCACAACGGACAAGCACATTCCATCCATAATTGACTCGTCTAAAGCAAATACCCCAGTCAGAATCCATAAATCCTTATCTGATTACAACTGTAACGTAAATTCTGAATTGTAAATTGAATTATAAAAGTTCAGTAAAAACAGAAATACTGAAGTAACTGGCAAAAAATGACACTTAAAATCTTTCACAACAGCTGTAGCCAGGGGCGGGGATTTAGGGGTCCTGTGGAAGCGCCACTCCTCCCAGCGCTCCCTAGGAACTTTTATTACCTGGATACCTAGGTACTTCTTCCTAGGTACCCGAATTTACCTTGGCTAGTAATCGACATACTGTGATTTACTTTGCTAAAATTCTACAGTTTTTGACGCAAGCAACGCTGGGCCGTTAAATCATTGATGAAACAAGTTACAACCCTAGAAACTGTAAATTAATATCACAAAACAGCCGACATGTATCGAAGCAACGAAACTAACCAGTCAAAAACACATTTTGCTCTCTCATTCAGATTCTTCCCGATCGCTACGAGGGCTTCCAGCGCGCTCTGCCGTTGCCGGAGTGCAGTGGGCGAGATTGCCACCTGGCCACTCGGTTGCCGAAATTCTTTGTCCAGCCGGACCTGGAGCCCAGGATGTACAACGCCTATGGCCTGGCCGCTGCGATATTATAGGAGCACCACAAACCTGCGCCTGGATATCGCCTGGATACCTGGATACTTTGGTCACCATAGCAACATGAGTAGAAAATGAGAAGCAGATGAATGTTAATTTAAAACCAGTTTGATTACTTTTACCCCAGAATTAGACTATGAAACACCCGATATGATACGAACCCAAGTGTTGTTTTTTCAGTTTCCTGTCTTTTCGTGGCTCATATTTTCAGAATTTAACTAGCAATCAGCGCCCCCCCCCCGTTGGGGAGCAAAAAAATGCAGTACAAGTTCTTTTTAACAAACTACATGTACTGTCTCTTATCAAACCTCAGCAATCGCTTGTAAGCGTTGACATCTCAGCAATTCCTCCCCCACAAGTCGTAAAACATCAAACTCCCCCCTTGACATCTGAGCGATGACCCCCGTAAGCCTTGAAATCTTAAAAAATCTGTCAACCCTAACCCTAAGCCTAACCCTAACCCTAGCCCTTACTAACCCTAAAGCATTGCCATTTCAGTAATTCTCTCCAAGAGTCATTATAACATTACAGCATTATAGCAATTCCCTCCAAGCCTTGAAATCGTAGCGATTCCCAAATAAATCTCCTAACTTCGACATGACTCTTCTTTTACATCTACTTTCATCTTTTTAAGATGACGCTTCTTCTACCAGCGCCCCTCGTGGGGAACCAACAAATCTCAGAGATCCCTCCCTCATAAGCATTTACAGCTCAGTTATTCCCCGTGAGCCTTAACATCTCAGTAATTCTCCCCAAGAGTCACAGCACAGGTTCACGTGACGCTTCTTTTCTTTTGACATGACGCTTCATTTGATTTTTACATAACGCTTCCTTTATGTTTTGCATGACGTTTCTTTTGTGTTTTACATGATGCTTCTATTATTTTTTACAAGACTTGAAAAAGAAAAAAGGCTTGACATCTCAAAAATCCCCCCGTAAACCTTAAAATCTCAGTAGTTCTTCCAAATAGTCACAGCAGAGTTTACGGAAGGCTTATTTAATTTTCAATATGAAGCTTTTTCATTTTACATGACGCTTTTTAAGTTTTGAAATGACGCTCTTTTTTGACATGACGCTTCTTTTTACATAACGCTTATTGATTTTTAGATGACGCTTCTTATAGTCCGACATGACGCTTCTTTTACAAGTAAAAAGTAAAAGAAGCGTCATGTCGGACTATAAGAAGCGTCATCTAAAAATCAATAAGCGTTATGTCTTCTCACTCGGAAGCGTTCTTAACTCTTAGTAGCGTAGGTAGTGCTGCCACCAGTTCCTTCAGGTCTCGGCCTTCGATGAGGTGAGCTTCCCGTCGGAACGAAATAATGAAGTCAACGAACTCAGCACCGGGTACAGATTTGCAGTTCAACGTAAAGGCGTCTCGTCAGCAGCACCTGCCGGGCTTGGTTGGTTCAGGGAGGGCTGAGTTAGCCTCTCGTAGGCTTGAGGTTGGTCTCATTCAGACCAGTACAAGCAGATTCAGTGTACGCAAAGGGCACTTAGTTCAGTCATCTTAGAAGTTTAGAAGCACGCAAAGACTCCTTGACAGAAACAAGGGGAGAGGGGTCCTATTTATAGCCGGGATTCTCCCGCGCACAAGACCTCGTGACTTGTTCTATTTTTAGAACTGACGTCACTTGAAGTCTCGGGGCAGGGTCTTAGTGCGCGCAAGACCTCATCGTGACTCGTTCTATTTTTAAAACTGACGTCACTTGAGGTCTCCGGCCAGAGTACACGCGGCTGTGACTCAGTTGCTATTTTTAGCAACATGAGTCACTCCTCTCCTTAGAGAAGGGAGGGATCCGAAAGCACGTGATTCTCCCGGTAAACAGGACCAGCGAGTGCAGTAAACATGTTTACTGCACTTTAAGACTCCAAGAACGCAAGATCTGTCATGTGACTTGCTCAGAGGAAAACGGGACGGGAACGAAACAGAGACAGCCCACAGCAGAGAAGCTGAGGGCTGAGAACAGAGACGCAGAAGGGCAGAACAGGCCAAGGGCAGCAACAGACGGGCCAGGGGGCGGGAAGCTGACCAGCGGCAGACAGCAACCCAGGGCGAGGGCAAGGGAGACTGCTGACAAAGGAGGACGCCAAACACTAAACTAGCGGCTCACTCACGACGCTTCTATGATTTCTTACATGACGCTTTTATGATTTCTGAATTGACGCTTCTTGTATTTTACGTGATGTTTTTTTATTTCTTACTTTACGCTTCTTTTCTTTTTTCATGACGCTTATTATACTTGTTACATAACACTTATATGATTTTTACCTGACGTCGCTATGATTTTTACATGACGCTTTTATCATTTTTACATGACGCTTCTATTTTTCGCTTTTATTAGTTACTTACTTACTTACTACTGACGGGGGGCGCAGGCGCCGCGAATAGGCCGCGAGGCCCCTATCGCAACCCCAAGGTAAAAGAGCACAGGGATTAGCCTTGGGGGTGCGCCCAGTCCCCGCCAGTAGTCGGCAGGTCCGCAGTGGAGGCATCGGCGACCCTCATCCGGCCGGAGTCCCGGACGAAGGCGCGGAGGTCTCGGATATTGTCCGCGGTGGTCAGCTCGTCCATCCGCTGGGGGTGGCCGAGGTATTTGTGCCGCGCCTTGTTGAAGTAAGGGCAGAAGGTGACGTGATGCTCCGCGGTCTCCTCTCCTATGCCACAGAAGGGACAGGTGGGAGGGCAACCGGTTTGCAACGATATATGTCTCTGGAAGAATCCGTGGCCGGTTAGGACCATGCACATCTCCCTGAGGTCGGTTCTGTTAAGCGAAATCAGATAATCAGAGACTTTCCTGTTCAGGTTAGGCATGGCAGAGCGGCTCTGCCTGTACTCGGTGCAGCTGTTCCAGTGGAGCTGGTGCTGCTGATGGAGCCACCTGTTGATATGGCGGGTGACTTGCGACCTGGGGGTGGGTAGCCTCATCAGACGGTGGTTGCCGTCTGGGTTGCTGCCCTCCTTGGCGAGAGAGTCCGCGAGCTCGTTGCCCAGGATGTTGCTGTGACCAGGTGTCCAGATAATTCTAATCCTGTTAAGGACTGAGAGAGATTGCACACTGCGGTGGCATTGAGATACTGTAGCAGCGGAGATATTCTCAGTGGTTAAGGCCTTAATAGCAGCTTGGCTATCAGTGTAGAAATTAATGTCAAAATTATTAATGTTCGCCTGAAACAGTTGCTGGGCACACTGCTCAATGGCGCAAATTTCAGCTTGGAAAACTGAGGTGTTCTCACCGAGGTGCAGACTTTCCTGGAGAAGCATCTTACCCTCGTGGAAAATGGCAATACCCGCTCCAGCGCGGCCGTTGAACAGCGAGCCGTCGGTGAAGCAGTGAATGCCCTGGCTGCGCCGGTTCACACCGACATCCAGCGGAATGTTGTCTCGGCCAGGGATGGCGGTCTTGAAGCCCCTCCTGATGTTGAGGGCGGGAGGTCGACTATCCACATTGCACAGGTCCATGTGGATGTTGTTAAGGTCGCGGCGGACAAAGTCCATATGCGGGATTAATGTTTTCATTGGCATAAAGCCAGAGGGCGCGTTATTTAACGTTTTATCTCTGATAAGCCGGGAGGCAGACTTCATAGCCTCCGCCCTAATAAATAGGTGAAGCGGAGGTAGGTTAAGGATAGTGTTCAGCCCCTCGTAAGGGGTGGACGGGTACGCACCTGTGATGGCACGGCAAATGCTGCCCTGAAGCTGGTACAGCCGCTGACGGGCGGCCTTCTGCTCCAGCACGCTAGTCCAGATGAGACTCGCGTATGTGATACTGGGCCGGATGATGCCGGTATAAATCCAACGGACCGTTCTAGGCGAGAGGCCCCAAGTCGGCCCGATGGCTCTGCGCAGCTGGGCAAAGCAGCGTTTTGCCCGACCGATGACGTTATCAAGGTGCTTCGTCCAGCGCAGGTCATGCGTTAGCGTCACACCGAGGTATTTGACCTCCTTCTTGAAGGGGATGTTTCTGCCATAGACAGTGAGGTTTTTCATCTCCCACTTACGGCGCTTGGTGAAAACGACAGCGACAGTCTTAGTGACGCTGATTTTTAGGCCATGCTGTGTAGCCCAGTCGGCCGCCTTGTCGGCGAATTGCTGCATCAGGTTGCGCAGAGTGGCGGGGTCGGGTCCGCTGACGACCGCGGCAACGTCATCGGCGTAGCCCGCCCTGGTGATACTGCTGGGAATGTCAGCGGTTAGAAGTTCGTCCATGACGAGATTCCAGAGAAGTGGAGTTAGCACGCCACCTTGCGGGCCGCCTTTCATCACCGCCCGGGTGAGGGTAACGCCCATAAGTGTGGATGTCACAAACCTTTTGCGGATCATAAAATAAATCCAGCGAACAATGCTGTGTCTTACATTCCTGCGGGAAAGAGAATTTCTGAAGGAGCGAAGAGGACATTGTCAAATGCTCCTTCGAAGTCAACGAACAACCCGCAAGCGAGTTGTTTGCTAAGGATGGCACTCTCAATTTTGGAGGTAATGGCGTGGAGAGCATGCTCAGTCGTCCTCCCAGGCTGGAAGGCGTACTGGTACTTACTGACAGGGTCGGAGCGCAGGTCGCACTCTCGAAGCCTCCACAGGATGAGCCTCTCCATCAGCTTAACACAAAAGGAAGTGAGGCTGATGGGCCGGAAGGATTTCACGTTGGTGTAGTCACCCTTAGCAGGTTTCGGGATGAACACGACTCTGGACATTCTCCAGATTGTGGGAATGTAACCTGTGGTATAACAGTCAACAAGCAATTTAGAGAAAGAATCAGCAAAGTTTTGCAGCTTTAGCGCCTCCTGCAGGATACAGGGGGCGATATTGTCAGGGCCAGACGATTTATACGGTTTAAAAGAATTTGCTGCCAGCTGGAGTAGCTGGGGGTGGCGCACTGCTGGAAAAGCTTGTGATCACAAGGCCTGTGGTCATCGACCACGTACTCCGGTTCGTCAACCTGCGGAAAGCAGGTGGAGAAAAGAAGATTTAGCGAACCTTCGGCACTGGTAGTGTAGTTACCATCCAGGTGCAGAAGGGAGTTACACTGAGCTAGCGTGTCGTGCCTGAGAGTCCTGACCAGCCGGGCTGTGGGGTGTTGCCCTTCCAGGCCGGCGCAGTAGGCTTTCCAGGTGGTCTTCTTAGCCCTTCGGATAGCACTTTTGTACATCCTCAGAGCAGAGTGGTAGTTCTCCCAATCCTCTGGGGTATTCGAGCCGTTTGCGAGGCGTTGCAGTCGGCGGGTGTTTTTCTTCATGCGAGTGAGCTCTTGACTCCACCAAGGAGAGTATTTCTTCCTGCAAAACAGCTTAGGGGCGTTAGCGCGTATGGCGGTGTTTAGGATCTCAACGAGGGAGTTGCACCGATGCTCAATGCCAGGGAGATCCTCGCTGGAGTCCGGTAAGTTGGCTTCGGTCAGGAGTTTTGGCAGGTCTCTTCGAAAACCTGTCCAGTCGGCCTTTTTCAAATTAAGGCGGTCCCGGTTCTCATGACGGGCTCCGACGGAGCTGATGCTGTACTGAATGTACGAGTGGTCGGAAAGCGATGGGAGGTCATCCCTAACCAGCCAGCTGTGGACCTGATTGAGGGCGTTGTTGGAGACGAGAGTGAGGTCGATAACCTCACGCCGATTAGAGACAATAAATGTGGGTTTGCTGCCTCTGTTGCAAATGTGTAACGAGGAGGAGTTAATGAAATCAATTAGTAAGTCACCGCGCCTGTTAGTATCGCTACTAGACCAGGCAGTGTTGTGGGCGTTAGCATCGCAGCTAACGATAAGCTTCCGATCCTGGAGATTACAGAAGTCCGCCAGCTCCTGCAGGAGGGGGGGAGGGACGTCCTCCTGAATGTCCAGGTAAGCGGAAACGAAGGTCAAGTCAAAGACTGAGAAAGTACACATGTCTTTAGAGCAAAACATTGGCATAATAGTGGCCGGGAGGTCGTTTTTGACGAGGGCGATAGCTCTGGGGGTGTCGTTCGCGCAGAGGTACAGAACCTGATAGCCTGGCGGCAGGCAGGTCGGCTTCCCCTTGCGGGTATACGGTTCCTGAATAAGGTAGATGTCAACTTCCTTGTTGGCAAAGGTGCCTGAAAGGTTGCTAGATGCTGCAAGGGCGTGGTGCAGGTTGATCTGAATAATGTGCAGGTTAACAGGTTGGTTCGCCGGCGGCGGATTATTTATTTGGTTGCTGGTGGCAGTGTCATCATTGGGCTGGCCGTTAAGGTTCGCCCTCAGCGCCCCGCTCCTAGTTTGGCACGGGGTTGGGAACGGCATTACTCGTTCCCAGAGCTATCCGAGCTCACGGACTCACCTCGGCGCCGATCGCCGGCTGGACGACGCCTGAGCAGCAGGTGGAAGACGATCTTCCACGCTCCGATGTAGGCGGCAAAATCGTCCTTCTTGAGGGCGTCTTCCCACTCCGCGGAGAAACCCATGTACAGGGTCTTGCCGGGAGCGCCTTTTGCCGGAACCTCCTTGAAGGCCCGGATACCGTCCTGAGGTAGGTCGGGGTTTTTACTGAGGAGCCGGGCGCGGATCTCCTCGATGCTTCTCGAGCCGGAGTAGAAGGCTCGGTAGCGCCTGCAGGGCGGCGGTGGTCGGGCACGCTCAACGACCAAAGGCGGGAGGGCGGTCGTGCAGGTGTCCCAGGAGATGGACACCAGGTTAGCCAGCGCGAGCTCGAGCTGGGCTTCGTCCTTGAAGGCGAGGATGACGCTGCCGTTGGCGTTTCGAATCGCCTCGACTTTGATGTCGAGGGCGTCGTTTTCCCAGAGGAAGTCATCAATCATGCCGATTGATGCTTCCATCTGGGCGGTGGTCAGCGTACCGCTAGCCGCGCGCACGCAGATTTTAAATTTCGGCTCCGTCGCCACTTTGGCGTACGTGCCAGCATTGGCCTCCTTTGGCCTCTTGGGGTCCAGCGAGGGGTCGGTACGCTCGTCTGGCTGCTGCCTTTTCCGCTCAGAGCCAGCCGAGGTTTTATCATCGCGCCTGCGACGGTTGACGACCTGGAAGCCGTCATTTTGAGACGCCCCTGTAGCGGGGGTAGAGGTGGACGCACCTGAGCGAGGTGTGGGGGTTTCCGCGGGATTCGCGGCAGAATCAACCTCCATGTTGGAGGGTTGGGGGATTGACGGACCCCGGCCGCGGGAATTGACGGCTCCCGAGCCGTGTCAGGTGGTTTCGATTTATCCATGCAGAGTAGGCTGAAATGGAAAAACTGAAATGTAGAAAAGAGGGGGGTAACCGCTCGGGACTGGATATACCCCCAGCCAGCTCCGTGGAGCTACCCTCTGCCACGGTAAACAGCAGAGAAGCTTTGGGTTGCCGTCTTATCCCAGGATTGCTCCCAGGCGAGGCTCCGGCAGGCCCCCGGTCCACACTCTGCAAGATCAGGGGGCGGGAGGCCGGCTGCGGGCTTGGGACACAGGCGCCAGGTCGAGTTGACAGCCGACGCCCGAGCCCTCCCCCACAAGGGCGGCCCTCGAGAACCCGTGTGGTACCAGTTGCAACTAGTTATGTTTTATTAGTTATGTTTTGATATTAGAATACACATACAGGCGCAGTCCCAAGGCCTTTTGCCGAATTTTGCGGACAAGTTTGTGAACAAGTCTGGCTTGAATTTCAAGGATAATCAATTATCAAGGATTATTATCAATTAAATTATCAAGGATAAGGAATTAGGAATCGTGGATTCGGATTCCAACATGAGGAATCAGAGATGGGAATTAGAAATCGGGGATTCTTGACTTGACTTACTTGACTTAGCTGCAGGGCTGTCCCGGAGGGGACACAGCGGGAAGGCGCGGGCGCCCATTCCGCTAGTCCCTGAACGGCCGACGCGTCGCTATGGACGGAGGGTTGGCGCCGCCCAGGGAGGTCCCCCAGTGTCGCCAGCAGCTATGGTGCTCTCTGGAAAGGAGAGTTCAGCCCTGCGGGTGGCCCGAAGGTAGCGCATGAGCTGATTAAAGTTTTCGGGTTTGCACGCTTCAGTAATAGATGTGTGTGGCCCGAGGTAAGTGAGTCTGGCCCGCGTGAAGGCGGGACAGATGCTGACGAAATGCTCAGCGGTTTCGTCACCTGAGTTGCAGAAACTACAGGTGGCGTTGGTGGCGTTGCCCTGCAGGTACTGGTGCCTGGAGAAGCAGCCGTGACCAGAGAGGGTCATGGTGGCAGCCCGGATGTCTCTGCGCGAGAGGCGCAAGAGGAGCTTCCGGAGCTGGTGAGAGGGCTGAGGGACAGCGCCTCTGGATTGCCTGCAGTTCGTGCGGTTCGCCCAAGTCGAGCGGTGCTGAGTCCTGATCCACGCTTTGATGCGCGAGTCGATGACACAGCCAGGAATCGGGACAAGAGGTTCGGGGCCGAGAGAGGAGCCGGAGGCACCAACTTTTGCAAGGGTGTCAGCCAACTCATTTCCTCGGATCCCCACATGCCCCGGAACCCACTTAAGGGTAATTTTGTTGGCGGAACCCAACACATTGAGGAGTTTGATACAGTCAAGGACTGTAGCAGAGTTGGTGCTGCAGCCACTGATGGCGTGCAAGGCAGCTTGGCTGTCCGAATGGAAAATGATGTTCTTACCAGTAACGCCAGTGGCGAGAAGCTCTGCAGTGCAGGAGCTGATGGCCAGAACTTCATTTTGGAAAACACTGGAGTTGACCCCAGTGTATTGAGCGTGAGTACCGATGACCCTCCCGTTCAGAAAGATTCCAACACCAAAGCCGGTGTTGGCTGACTGCTTAGAACCGTCGGTGTAGCAATGAAGCTCACCAGGGTTCCAATGGTCATTGATGTTATCGCGCGAGTCGATAGCTACGGAGTAGCGCTGTCTCAGGTTGAGCGTTGAGGCAATGCCATCGGTGAAGACGCGATTGGCCTGACACTCGTTGAGAAAGTTGAGGCACAGATCGCTATGCGGGACAAGGTTCCGCTTAGCAGGTGCTCTCATGTAAATGAATTTGACGCCGGCATCAATTAGACGCCGCGTCGTTCTAGCCGCCTCACCCCTGATGAAGAGGTCAAGAGGCGGAAGATTAAGAAAGGCCCCCATGCCAGCAAAGGGCGTGGACCTGGTGGCGTTGCAGATGAGCCTACACGCTCTGCCTTGGATCGTGTTGAGCAGGTCTGCATGGCTTTTGACCTGGGTAGCGCTAACCCAGACAACAGAGGCGTACGTAATGGCAGGTCTAACTACGGAAGTATAGATCCACCAAAGCCGCTTTGGGGATAGACCCCAAGAAGTGCCAAGTGCTCGTCGGAGCTGGGCCAGGATGGCTGAGGCACGCTTAGCTTTTGCTTTCACGTGGAAGGACCAGTTGAGCCGGTGGTCAAGTGTGACCCCGAGACATCTGGTCTGGTGCGCGAAGGCAATATCTCTGCCGTAGAGCTGCAGAGGACGTATGTTCCAGCGTAGTCTGCTGGTAAACATAATGGCAACGGTTTTGGGCTCAGAGAGTTCCAAACCATTGTCATTGGCCCAGGATTCTGCTTTGCGGATAAAGCTCTGCATCAGATCCCTGAGCGTGCTGGGAGACGGTCCTGCCACAATGGCCGTGACGTCATCAGCATACCCGACTTTGAAGACGGGGTCAGGTCGGGAGTCACTCAGAAGAGCGTCCATGACCAGGTTCCAGAGCGTCGGGGTGAGGACTCCGCCTTGGGGTCCACCCTTACAGACTCTGGTGGAGGCAGTTTGCCCAAGAAGTTGGGCAGTGACCGTACGGTTGGAGATCATGTACATGATCCACCGTATGAGGGTAGCATGAGCTTTGCGATTTTGAAGGGCCCTCTGAAACGCTTCAAAGATAACGTTGTCGAAGGCGCCAACAATGTCAAGAAAGAGAGCCAGGGCGTAACCGTCACCCAGTACCGCCCGTTCAATCTTTTCGACAATCGCATGCAGGGCGCTGTCAGTCGACCTCCCGGTACGGAAGGCGTGCTGATTATTGCTGAGGGGCATCGCTGTCAGCTCGCAGGAGAGCAGCCGCCAGAGAATAAGCCTCTCAGTGAGCTTAAGCATTGCTGACGTTAAGCTAATTGGCCGGAAGGCCTTGACGCTTTGGTAGTCACCCTTCCCAGGTTTGGGAATAAAGACTACTCGAGCTTCAGTCCAGCTTTTGGGAACGTATCCCAGCTGGATAGAGGCCCGCATAAGATTGCGGGTGAGTCTCAGGAACGAGGGTATCTTGGCTGCTTCACGAAGGAGAACAGGGTAGATACCATCAGGTCCAGGAGATTTGAAGGGTTTGAAGGTTCTGACCGCACGAGCGATTAGGTCTTCAGTGACAATGCCCGCCGCTAGGGTGGCTCCATCCATCGAATGGTTGGGCTCCGGTCTAGCAGTAGGTACCCTCGGGAAGAATGTGCTAAGCATATGCTGAAGCACTTCTTCAGGGTCTTTAGTAAGAGAGCCATCATCTTTTTTGATCATGGCTAATTTGGACATTTTGTCCATTGTAAGGGCCTTGACAAGCCTAGAAGTAGGTCTGTCTTGATCCAATTCATTGCAGAATTGGCGCCACTTACATTCCTTGGCCTTGCGCACTTCAGATTTGAAATTGCGGGAGGCTTGCCGGAAAAGCTCCATGTCCTCCGGGTTTCCGGTCTTCATGGCACGGCGATGAAGGCTTTTGGCCTTCCGCCTGAGTTTCCCCAGCTCCGGGTTCCACCACGGCGCCGAGGTCTTGCCTCTGTAGGCGCGAGCAGGACAAGCCGCTTCGTAGGCTGCAATAATGCAACCTGTCAGCGTCTCAGCCATATGATCCACATCCTCGCAGGTCTCAATCGGACGTAAGTCCGTGAGTTCCTGCAGGTGCAGATCAAGGGCAGCCTTGTAGGCCGCCCAATCAGTGTTGCGGATATTGCGTCTCCAAGTGATCGGAGACTGGGTTTTAGTGTCCGCGATATTAAAGGCGATAAAGCAGTGGTCAGACAGGGAGGGCTCCTCAGACCAGACTCTCCACTCCTTGACTCTGTCAAAGAGTCTTGGGGTAACGAGTGTGGCGTCGAGGACCTCGGTCCATCTGCCATTATTAAAGGTAGGAGTGCTGCCGCGGTTGCAGAGCATGAGGTTTGTGTTAGAGATGAGGGCCAGAAGCTCCTCTCCTCTAGTGTTGGTATCTTTGCTGCCCCAGTGCTTGTGGTGCGCGTTGAGGTCGCCCCCTAAGCACAGCTCAGCGTTCTGGGACTCGCAGTACTGCGCAAGGCGCAGTAAACTCTCGGGAGCAGGGTCTCTGTCGCCTGGGATATAAACCGAGGCAACAAGACACGTACGCGGAGAGAAATGATTAGATTGGATGACGCAAAGGTCTCCATCAGAGAGATCAGTCCTCAGCCAAGCCTGGAGATGGCTAGCAGCGAGGATAGCCGCTCTAGGGCGGCTGTTCCCCGGGCCACACACATAAAAATCAGAGTAGCCAGAGGGAATGTTGGGCAACTTACCGTTGCGCATCCAGGGTTCCTGGATCAGGATGAGGCCTGGCCTGTACAGCTCAGCAATCTTCATCAGATTTACTGACGCAGATACGCAATGCTGTAAATTTATTTGCAGACAGAATGTCGCTCCTTTGGCAGCGTGGAGCTTAGTCATACTGTATTAAATGCAATATCTGGCTAGAGCCCAGGGCCATCAAGGAGACTTGGACAACAGATCGTCCTCGTCCCAGGCCGCTGGGGCTTGACTGGGAGATGGGAGTTGGTCGACGTCCATGGCCTCCTCACCCCCACCGGCCCCCCAGCAGACTCCTCAGGCTCCGATGACAGGATGGAGGAAGCTTCCTCACCTGCATCTTTACCTTCAGACCCCACCAAGGTGGCCGAGGAGAGCTCGGATTCCGAAGACCCGGCCTCGTCCTCAACTCCTTCTCCGACTGGCAGGTTTGGTTCCCGGGGCTCGGCCGGAGCCGTTACCGCGGTCGCCGAACTGCTGCTAGCAGAGGGGCGAGATGCAGCTTTGGCTTTGGGATCGGCTTGCGCCTTTCCTTGGGCCTTAGACTGCGCCCCGCTCTTGCCGGAGATGCCGGGGTTGGCAGTAGCCTTCCCTTTGGCAGACTTTCCTCGGCGCAACTTGAGCTTGAGGGCACCCAGCTGGAAAGAGGATCCATTAGGGTACCGACTCGCCCAAGTGCTGGAAAGGCCGAGGACAATTGAGTTGCCCGTCTCCCCCCTGCGGACTTTACGGTGATACACCAGTCCACTAGCAGGGAGGTCGGGGTTCAGACGCAGTAGGACCCGGCGAATAACGTCTGGTCCAGCTGCGGTGCTCTTAGCAGGGACGAAAACCACATAGGGTATCGTCTTTGGACGCTGGCCCTCGCGAAGAAAAAGAGCTCCGCCAAGGTCAGCATCCAAGGAGACCGTCGGTAGCCGCTGGAGCAGCCGCCGAGCGTCCTCCTCGCTGCTAGGAGCAATAAGAACGAATGTGCTTCGCAGCACCATCCGCTCAACGCCGATGGAGATTCCCTCCTCGACAGTCAGCTCAATCAGATAGGAGTCAACAGCACTCCACACTTTTTGAAGCTGATCAGTGGTCCAGTCCTGGTCGCGACCTTGGATGATCACTCCCGGGATTTTGGCCTTGGCCTTCGCCGCAAAGGTAGCTCCCGAAGGAACCTCCTTGTTGGCAGTGGCCATTTGTTGCGCCGTGGTTTCGGCCTCAGCAGCCGCGGCAGCAGCTCCAGGGAGCGCCGCCGCTGAACTACTGGAGCTTCCACCGGCCGGCCCGCCTGGTTGCCTTGGGACTCCAGTCGCTTCAGCATCCATGGTGGACGCCGCCGCTTTGGCCCCCGCAGCTCCCTTCTTGGCCTGCCTTTTGGCGCGTTGTTTAGCGCGTTTGCGCTCAAGCCGAGCCCGCTGAGCTTCATCGGATCTGCCAGATTTGGCCGGTCCTTTAGGCTCAGAGCTCGCGGTTCCCTTAGATCCACCAGCGGAGCTGGCAGGTCTTAGGGTATTTTGAGTTTGGTAGCTCTGGTCGGATCTGCCAGCAGAGCCAGCCGGTCCTTCCTTTGCCACAGTTGAATCAGTCGGTTGGGATCTGCCAGCAGGGCCGGCCGGTCCTTCGGACTGAGGTTGGGGTTTAGAAGGGTCCCCATCCCTAGAAATAGCTTGTTTATCCATAGTCGGCTCGAAGGCCATGATAGAAGGTTGGTGGGCTACCCTCAAAGGGGCGCGGTACCCACCCGGCCGCTCCACCTGACCGGGCAGTAGGCCAATAGCACCCTCAAGGCTGGCCCGACACCAGGAGGGGGACCGCTTGCGACCGGACTACTCCCCGGCCTTCCAGCCCATCGGCACGGTCAACACCTTAGGCATTAGAGAGTACGTTGAGCAGTACCACGGCCTGCAGGTTGGCGAGCCAGACCCGCATACCCAAATTCGGCCGAAGCCACTGGATAGGGTCGCCAGCGCCGGAGCCCAGTCTGTCCAGCAGCCCTAGGGACTGCCTTGAACACACGCGGGGACGAGTACCCTGGGTCGACTTGCGAGACAGCGTGGGGGGGGGTCTGCGGCTGCCAGAGGCAAATAGAGGGTGCAGACCTCCCACCAGCCTTGACCTGCTGAAGATAGGGGCAGGCGTGAAGCATCGCAGACCTTAGCCCATGGGCCTAGTCTGTCTCATACTTCACTGGCATGCTGAATACGCCTTCGCGTGCATCGGGGATTCTGATTCCAACATGAGGAATCAGGGATAGGTCATTAAGAATCGGGGATTGAGATTCAAAATGAGCTTCTCTTGGTTCTATGATAGCTGGCAGTCTTTTAAACATTTAGACAGTCAAACATCAAACATTCTTTCAAACATTATATATACTACACCTTGTGGGATTACATGCAGGGGCGGATTTAGTTGGGGGGGGGAGGGTCGGCCTATTCAAAGGCTTAATAAACTTCATAATGAAGATTTCCGTCTGCGAAAACTCTGATTCCCACCCTCATGCGCCCCATCTCCCCCCACCCACTCCTGTAGGATAGGGTGATGAAAGATTAGAAGAGTGATATACTGTAAAGGAGAGGAGATAGGACAATAGGTAGAGATACAGAGAGGGGGGTAGGACGAGAGTAGCATGACTGAATGACCTGGAGAAAGTGATAAAAAGCGATAAAAGCGATTTGGGCGATTCTGTGGCACTCATCGCTAATCATCGCTAACAGTGCATCAAGTGAGTAAAAGATTAACACAAAGGCGTTACACAATTAAGTCGTAAAAGTAAACCATAACTCAATTTATAATAACAAGGTAGTAGATACTTAGTAGATCCTGAGTCGCATAAAATGAAACAATCAACTCTCAGCAAATAGTGATCTAAATGGAGCATACCTTATTGACAAATAATCAATAACAAAACAATCAACAATCAACAACAATCAATAACAAATCCAAAAATGACACTTTTGATTTTTATAGTGCCAAATTGATGTAAATCAGTGCGATCCCTGAAGCCATGTCTAAAAAGCCCAAACCAGCGCTGGAAAGCTGAAATCGGCGCTGGAAGGCTAAAATTGGCGCGGGAAAGCTCGAGTTGGTGCCGGAAGCCAAATTTGGCGCCAGGATCCCCAAATCAGCGCCAGGATCCCTAAATCAGCGCCAGGATCCCTAAATCAGCGCCAGGATCCCCAAATCAGCGCCAGGATCCCCAAATCAGCTCGAGAAGGACCAAACCAGCCCTTGGAAGCTCAAGTTGGCGCGGGAAAGCTCAAATTGGCGCGGAAAGCTCAAATTGGCGCCGGAAGCCAAATTTGGCGCCAGGATCCCCAAATCAGCGCCAGGATCCCCAAATCAGCTCGAGAAGGACCGAACCAGCCCTTGGAAGCTCAAGTTGGCGCGGTAAAGCTCAAATCGGCGCCGGAAGCCAAATTTGGCGCCAGGATCCCCAAATCAGCGCCAGGATCCCTAAATCAGCGCCGGAATGCTGAAATCAGCTCAAGAAGGCCCAAACCAGCCCTGGGAAGCTCAAATTGGCGCGAGAAGCTTAAATTTGCGCCAGAAAATCTCAAATTGACGCGGAAAAGCTCGAATTGGCGCCGGAAGCCAAATTTGTCGACAGGATCCCCATATCGGCGTCAGGATCGCCGAATCAGCGCCAGGATCCCCAAATCAGCTCCAAAGGCCCAAAACAGCCCCGGAAAGCTGAAATCGGCGCTGGAAGGCTAAAATTGGCTCGGGGAAGCTCGAATTGGCGCCGGAAGCCAAATTTGGCGCCAGGATCGCCGATTCAGCTCCAGAAGGCCCAAACCAGCCCTTGGAAGCTCAAATTGGCGCGGGAAGGCTCGAATTGGCGCCAGAAGCCAAATTTGTGGCCAGGATCCCCAAATCAGCGCCAGGATCCCTAAATCAGCGCCAGAATGCTGAAATCAGCGCCAAAAGGCCTAAACCAGCGCTGGAAAGCTCAAATCGGCGCCGGAAAGCTCAAATTGGCGCCAGGATCCCCAAATCGGCGCCAGGATCCCTAAATCAGCGCTGGAATGTGCCAATGGACGCAGAAGTGGCAGCATACATCAGCTTGCTACTTTTTGGCGCCAATTTCAACATTGCTGCGCCAATTTCAGCCTTTGGGCATGGGCACAAATTTTAGCGCCCCGGCAAGGCCAATGCAATTAGCGCTCACGCAATGGAGCCGAAAATTTTTTTTTTTGAATTAGTGCCATGTATCTTGCCAACCAATACGAGTCAAGTTCCGGCGTCTGCTTCTCCACAGCCCCACAATGGCATATCCCAAACATTGTGGGCTGGCCCGCGCTAAGGGAGCCCACCCCAGCGTGGGGCGGACCCCGCTAACAGGCTATTTTTAGCGTGGGATGGGCTCCGCTAACGGGTGGCCATAAACTGAAATTTGACGCACAATCGGAATGACCATGACCTTATGTACTATCAAATGTATATCTACCACCTGCTTTTTACCTGACCAGATACCAAGAAATTGGGGGAAATTGTATTTAGTACATGTAATTAAACTAAATAACTTAAAAATCATGATCTACAGATTAAGGTTCTTCTATACTTGATGGACCAAAAGATTATCAATTAACAGAGACACCTGGCTAATAATATTTAGTAGGTTGAAAATCGTCAGGACTCAAGGTTGGATATTAGAGATTAAAAATCAGCAAAGAATAGACGTCAACCTAGGCGAAAGTTAAAAGTTAGAATTGACAGATAAGGCGTCTAAGGGGAACAAATAAATTAAGGACAGTACGAAAGTTATCTGTAAGATAAGAATTGAACAGTCACCCCTATCCCAGCAGGCCAAGCGAGATGATTTCAACGTCATCCGAGGTACCAGACAGAGTCAGTCGGCGCAGTGCCAGGAGAATCGAGACGGCAAGAGTAAGGGCGAGCAGGCGAGCGCACCATTCTGGCTCGAGTCGAGCCTGGCTCGAACATGCGCCTCTCGTGCCCCCTGCCTTGACTTCGTCTCACTGGTTTAATGGTCCGACCGGGCGTAGCTTGGTTGGGTGTTAAACCAGTCGGGTGTGGCTCTTGTGCGTTAGTGCGGGGGTTGGTGGGCCGGGCCTAGGTCACGTGCCCGCGACTTGGGTGGCGGTTATTCATGCCTAGCGGGCTGTTGCTGACCCGCAAAGCGCTTATCGATTTTTTCGCTTTTAAGCCTCCAAGTTTTTTTTTCAAGTCCAATAAAATAAGTTAATAAATACGCTCGAATACTCGTAAAATGGGGCCTGCCTCGAACCTGCGCCTCTCGTGCCAGCTGCCTTGACTTCGTCTCACTGATTCAAAAGTTTTTTTGAATTACTTTTTGGGAACTTAGGAGAGCATGTGCATCGACAAAGTCAGCGGCCAGATCGATCGCCAACTGTAGAGGAAGGTTCGTGAACAGAGAAGTAAGTCACATCAAAACTGCACATTTTTCTTTCAGATTGTGTGTCCGACCAATAATCGCTACTAGGCGTGTGCGTGTGTATATGCAGTATATACCAAATAAGGAGCTTTCCGATAATAAATCTGCTTATCGCATCCGGACTGATTTTCTATATAGCCTTGCATGGGCATTTGGCAGTATTGCTGATTGAAATCACTAAGAGACAGCAAGTTTTGTCCCTTTTTTATCGCAACAAGCGCCGTTCAAATGCAGAGACTAGCTTTCCTCTCTCTTCTGGTGTTGCTTCTTGCGTTTGCAGCATATTCAGCCAATGGACAAGGCTGTTACTGCTTGCAAGAAGTCTGCTACATCAGCTATCCTGAATTATGTAATAGCGGTTTGGGTTGCGCTGGCGCAGGGGATTTTGTACCTTGCGAAGGATATGGCGGATAAATCTGTTTTTATTAAGGTAACGATGGAAGCATGACCGTCGATTGTCCTAGAATAGGAGGAGTGCGTTTTGACAACCTGCGATTCAGTTGATTCAAAACTGAAAAATAAACCGATTGAAAGGAAGTATGCGTTATTATTTCCGTTGAAGCTGTTCGTTCATTGTCTTTTTTATTATTTCCTTTTTGGGTATTAGATGAGTGTCGAATGGCTCCAAACGACAGAGAAAGAGAGCAAGAGAGAGCGAGAGAGAGAGAGAACCGGTTAATTGCATTGTTGCTATTTTAATCCCAACGAAAATGACAATATCATTGTCGGTGCGAAGTGCAGAGATGCCAGAATCAACCCTATCAAGGCAACAACTAGAGTTGAACGTATATCCGACATAACGTAGAGGTCAGAATGCATCAGAAGCTTTTGTTGAGCTAAAAAGTAGCTCGCTTGAGTAAGCACAGAAATATAAATAACAAAACCAACATAGATTGCTTTAATTAAATCAGTCAGCCAACGCGTTTGGTTTAGTCAGCGGCCATGTTCAGCGTCTGAGATATATTTTATTTTTTCACGTATGCATCAAATTATATAAGAAAACGTTTCTGTACAGTCCAAAGGGGGGGCAGATTGTCCAATTATGAAGGTACATTGGATGGAAGTTTTAAACAGGCGGGCGCACTACAATGCTTCGTGCCTACACTAAGAATACCTTGAACAAATGACCCGCACCACTGTGAATAAGCTGGACATTGAGACTTGTTTTTTTATTCTTGATGTACATTGATTCCGGTATGCTAAGTCTGGATGTTTTTATGAGTGGAGTTCAGAGCGGTAAGAAACCGTTCATGATACGAGTTCGCTTTGAAAATGGCAAAAGTGTCGTCAACATAGTGTTTGTAGAATCTAGGCGCACAATTTAGGGTGTCATCCACTGCTTCCCCGACGGTAGGGTGCTTGCAGCGTCAGCAGCAGCACCTCCTGCACCGGCTGTGGGCAGTACGACTCGGCTCGCGATAAAATATGGCCTGCCAGCTGGAGTCGCCGACGGCACAACAGCTCGCTTGGACGGAGCAGGCCGGTGCAGCAATAGAGTGCCGCATTGGTGACTCGCTCGTAACCGATCTTGAAGGCGGCGCGCAGCAGGCCAGCGTGCGCCGCATCGACCCTGCTGTTCGAGCGATTCCGTCAGCGTCCAGGTCTCGGCGTTCCTTAACAGCATCTCGATATCCGTATGCTATCGGCCTGGGCTTAAAAAGCTTTGGCTTCAGCGTTATCATCCAGGGATAGTGCACGCGCGAATTGCACCTGCACCAGACAGCAGCCAGCACGTAATTACGGCCTCCCAAACCGAAAATGTGCACCAGCCCCAGGCTGGATAAACCAGAAACGGGATTGTCTGTGGAGAGGTGCTAAGCGTCATTCTTGTCCACAGCTTAGCATCTCTTTTCTGGATTTACTCTCTTTAGCTTAATTATGCAAACCTAAAAATAAGCAAAATGCCGCACAGCCTACCGCTTTTCATTAAGCTGCAAGGCAGTGCTGTCTTGATGGTTTTGTCGGCCAGTCAAAGCAGCTTTTATGTACACTTGTACACTACGTAGCTTGCGGTCAGTCATTTTACCGTCACCTCCCTGGGCTAGCTAATTAATGTTCAATATTCTCACCTTGCACCTTGCCTGTCCATCTCCTATCGATAATAAAAAATGTTTTATCTGTCGCGCTGGATATTTTACCCTAGCAAAGTCAATGATGCTCCGTCTTCAATCAATCTCCAATCTTAAATCTTCAATCTTCAACTCGTTTTCCTATCTCGCCGTGCTAAAATACTCTCGTATAGTATGCTATCGATGCTAAAGTGGTGATCAGCCAGAACTCCACCTGCCAGTGTCAGTGGAAATTTCTTAACGCAACTCTGCATTCGGAATCGGCATTCTGCTAGTGCTCCTACCGTAGTGCTCTGCCTGTTTACCTTTATCGCCTTTCCTGTTCATTCAACATCGCTAATTTCTAAATCTTTCAGATTGTGTGTCCGACCAATAATCGCTACTAGGCGTGTGCGTGTGTATATGCAGTGTATACAAATAAGGAGCTTTCCGATAATAAATCTGCTTATCGCATCCGGACTGATTTTCTATATAGCCTTGCATGGGCATTTGGCAGTATTGCTGATTGAAATCACTAAGAGACAGCAAGTTTTGTCCCTTTTTTATCGCAACAAGCGCCGTTCAATGCAGAGACTAGCTTTCCTCTCTCTTCTGGTGTTGCTTCTTGCGTTTGCAGCATATTCAGCCAATGGACAAGGCTGTTACTGCTTGCAAGAAGTCTGCTACATCAGCTATCCTGAATTATGTAATAGCGGTTTGGGTTGCGCTGGCGCAGGGGATTTTGTACCTTGCGAAGGATATGGCGGATAAATCTGTTTTAATTAAGGGAACGATGGAAGCATGACGTCGATTGTCCTAGAATAGGAGGAGTGCGTTTTGACAACCTGCGATTCAGTTGATTCAAAACTGAAAAATAAACCGATTGAAAGGAAGTATGCGTTATTATTTCCGTTGAAGCTGTTCGTTCATTGTCTTTTTTATTATTTCCTTTTTGGGTATTAGATGAGTGTCGAATGGCTCCAAACGACAGAGAAAGAGAGCAAGAGAGAGCGAGAGAGAGAGAGAGAACCGGTTAATTGCATTGTTGCTATTTTAATCCAACAAAATGACAATATCATTGTCGGTGCGAAGTGCAGAGATGCCCAGAATCAACCCTATCAAGGCAACAACTAGAGTTGAACGTATATCCGACATAACGTAGAGGTCGAATGCATCAGAAGCTTTTGTTGAGCTAAAAGTAGCTCGCTTGAGTAAGCACAGAAATATAAATAACAAACCAACATAGATTGCTTTAATTAAATCAGTCAGCCAACGCGTTTGGTTTAGTCAGCGGCCATGTTCAGCGTCTGAGATATATTTTATTTTTCACGTATGCATCAAATTATATAAGAAAAGTTTCTGTACAGTCCAAAGGGGGGCAGATTGTCCAATTATGAAGGTACATTGGATGGAAGTTTTAAACAGGCGGGCGCACTACAATGCTTCGTGCCTACACTAAGAATACCTTGAACAAATGACCCGCACCACTGTGAATAAGCTGGACATTGAGACTTGTTTTTTTATTCTTGATGTACATTGATTCCGGTATGCTAAGTCTGGATGTTTTTATGAGTGAGTTCAGAGCGGTAAGAAACCGTTCATGATACGAGTTCGCTTTGAAAATGGCAAAAGTGTCGGTCAACATAGTGTTTGTAGAATCTAGGCGCACAATTTAGGGTGTCATCCACTGCTTCCCCCGCCGGTAGGGTGCTTGCAGCGTCAGCAGCAGCACCTCCTGCACCGGCTGTGGGCAGTACGACTCGGCTCGGATAAATATGGCCTGCCAGCTGGAGTCGCCGACGGACAACAGCTCGCTTGGACGGAGCAGGCCGGTGCAGCAATAGAGTGCCGCATTTGGTGACTCGCTTCGTAACCGATCTTGAAGGCGGCGCGCAGCAGGCCAGCGTGCGCCGCATCGACCCTGCTGTTCGAGCGATTCGTCAGCGTCCAGGTCTCGGCGTTCCTTAACAGCATCTCGATATCCGTATGCTATCGGCCTGGGCTTAAAAAGCTTTGCTTCAGCGTTATCATCCAGGGATAGTGCACGCGCGCAATTGCACCTGCACCAGACAGCAGCCAGCACGTAATTACGGCCTCCCAACGAAAATGTGCACCAGCCCAGGCTGGATAAACCAGAAACGGGATTGTCTGTGGAGAGGTGCTAAGCGTCATTCTTGTCCACAGCTTAGCATCTCTTTTTCTGGATTTACTCTCTTTAGCTTAATTATGCAAACCTAAAAATAAGCAAA
>NIVC01000199.1:740000-795068 GCA_002269645.1 Macrostomum lignano | reverse complement strand
TCTTTTGTTTCACTTTTTTGGTTTTTTGGCTGATAGGCCTACTCTTTGTAGCAAACATCAATACATGCCAAGATTTCTTTCATTCTTTCAAATAATTACTTTCCATTTTTATTTACTATTTTTTAAATTTGATTCCGTGGCAGTATGCCACTTTTTTCACTATTCATTTTTATATACCAGTGTAGCCAAATAAAATGCCAGATTTAAAAAAAAAATTGTACACTAAGTGTATACCAAAAGCTATGAGTCTGGATTGCAAAGCCCCTCTTCTAGACTATGGATTAGACAACATGTGTGGGATTTTTATCTTTTAAAAATATGTACTTTTTATTTTGCAATTTAGTCTGAAGTGTACTTTTCAGTTAGCCAACTCTCTTTGTCTACCACACTCCTCCCTATTAACAATCCTAACCATAAATTTACCACAGATATTTCAGCTAGGCCCTAACCTATTTGCTAGGCCTATGTTTAGTATAAATATAAGTTTAATTCACAGCCTAGGCCTTTCACTTCTTTTTGCCCTAGGCAGTTGTTATTTGTCTAGTGACCGTGACCAGACGTCGGATGAATAGCGATGTGGTTATTTGTCTGGTTACTAGATAATGGCCATGCTTTCTCCAAGGACCACTAGGCCTAGAAGACTTCTAGTGGTCCTTGGCTTTCCCATTTATCTAGTTAATACCAGATGAATAGGATTTTTGTTATTTGACTAGTTAAATTGATAATGCTAGTTGAAAATATCTATTTTATAGGAACTATAAAGGTAAATATTCCTAGACTTCAAAGACTTCTTACTCGTATCTTGATTATTATGTTGTTACACTAATTGTCTAATGTATGTCATTGTCTTTTATACCAAATTATGCTAAATTGAATACACTGCTTTTTTATACGTATACCTTAGTCGGGAAGGTAGCATAGTGTGCGCCAGAACTATTTTGATGGCTTTTGACCACTGTGCGCCGTGCGCCGTGAAGAAAATATTTTGTGCGCCGCAGCACGCCATGATAAGGTAAGTCTAAGCCAAGGTAAGGTAAGGTAAGGTAAGGTAAGGTAATTAATAATTCACTGGTAAACAAATTTGAATTTATGGTAGACAAATTTGAATTTCATTTACGTATTTTACAAGCTGTTGAAACCGCGGATTTTGAACCCGGGGAATTTCAATCCCTGGAACTATTTTTGCATGTACTCGTATTCTAAAATCTGAGGTCAAACTCAAACAAAAACTCGTTAATATATAGTTAGGTTAGAATTAAACATAAAATAGAGTACATTCGTGAAAAATTAG
Organism: Macrostomum lignano; assembly: GCA_002269645.1. Classification (NCBI taxonomy): domain Eukaryota; kingdom Metazoa; phylum Platyhelminthes; family Macrostomidae; genus Macrostomum; species Macrostomum lignano. The sequence continues at coordinate 793,777 of NIVC01000199.1, read as the reverse complement.
GATTTGAGGCAAACATTTATATTGTTGGCTGGGGTGCTGCGAACAGGCAAACTCTGGCCTCTGCCTCTCCTTATGTCCTTGGATCCTTAAAAACTTCGACCTTCTCTTCTGTTTCCTCTCCTCTCTCTCGTCTCTGTCTCTTCTCTCTCTCCTCTATCCCCTATTCTCTCGTCTATTCTCTCTCCCTTCTATTCTTTTATCCCTCCTCTCCTCCCTCCTCTCTACTCTCTACTCTCTCCTCTCTCTCCTCTCATCTCTTCTCTTCTTTCCGCTCTCCTCTCTCCTCTCTTTTATCGTCTCTTCCCTCACCTCTCTTCTCTCTCGTCTTTGCTCTCTTATCTATCTCTTCTTTCTCCTCTTTTATCTTTTCTCTCTTCTCATTCTTTCTGCATGTTTTCTCCTCTCTCTTTCCTCTCTCTCCCTCTCTCTCCTCTTATCTCTCTGCTCTCTCCTGTCCCATATCTCTTTCTCCTCTAATCTCTCCCCTGTTTCCTCTCGTCTCTCGTCCTTTCTCCTCTTTCCCCTGTCTTCTTGGTTCTTTCCCCTCCCCTCCTCTCTCCTCACTCACTTCTCTCTCCCTTTGTCTCACCTCTCATCTCTTATTTCTATCCTTTTTCTCCCCTCTCCCATCTCTTATCTGTTCACTCTTGTCTCTGGTCTGTCATCTCTCCTCTCTCATCTGCCATCTTTACTCTCTTATACTCGTATGTTCTCTCACCTCTCTTATCTGTACTCTTCGATCTTTCCCCTCTTTTGACTCCTCTCTTTCCTTTCTCCTTTTTCCCTTCTTTTCTCTTCCCTCTTCTATTCTCTCCCTCTCTTGTCTTCTCTCTTCTCTCTTCACTCTCCTCTCTCCTCTCATATATCGCGTTCACTCTCATCTTTGCTCTCTACCCCCACTCTCTTCTGTCATCTTTACTCTCCACTCTCCTGTGTACTCTTCTCTTTCCCCTCTACTGAATCCTCTCTTCTTACTCCTCTTCTCTTCCTCTTCTATACTCTCTCCCCTCTATTCTCTTCTCTTGTCTCTTTGCACTCTGCCTCTCTTCCTTCATCTCTCATCTCTACTCTCTCATCTCCACAATCTCATCTCTTTCCTCTCTCCTCTTCTTCCCTTTACTTTATCATCTCTCCTTTCTCCTCTCTTCTTTCTCAACTCTCTCTCTCTCTCTCTCTCTCTCTCTCTCTCTCTCTCTCTCTCTCTCTCTCTCATCTCTTATTTCCTCTCTTCTCACTCCTCTCTCCCTCTCTCTCCCTTCCTATCTCCTCTCTGTTCTCTATTCTCTTCTCACTCTTCTCTACTCTCCTCTCTCATCGATCCTCTGTCTCATCTCTCCCCTCTTCTCTCTTCCTCTTCTTACCTCTACTCTTTCCTCTCCCTCCTGTCTCCCCTCCTCTCGCTTCCTCCTCCCATATTCTCTGCTCTCTCCTCGTTCTCACCCCACTCGTCTCTCCTGTTATCTTATCTTTTCTCTTACCCCCTCTCGCCCTTCCTCTCTTTCTAATAGTCTATTCCTTTTCTTTTTCACTCTCATCTGGCCAGCAGCCATGTGCCCATGACTCCATGAGCTGGATTCTTTATCTGGCCTTTGAGTTAAAAATCTACCGATCCCTGCTTCGAAAGCCAGTTTGTGGGATGTAGTACTATCATGGTTATCATTTCTCATGCTTTAATCACGTCACCTTTCTGGCCAATTAGCAGCCCTGAGAGGAATTTGTGTATCTCCAGCTCCACCACCACAGTCTGCACTCTGCAGCAGTCTAACCATATATGCGCAACAGTCGGCCGAGTCGGCCGATCCGGCCGACCGATTTGGCAGCCAACCAAGGAAGTCGCAAAAATGCCCACCCGAAAAAATAACCAAATAGTAGTACTAAAAAGCTGACGAGGCATTTTGGATTAATAACACAGTTATAGTTACTCCTGCCGTTTACCTAAAGTTGCGTTTATTTTGCTTTAGGGTTTTTTTTACATGTAAGTCGCATTTTTGGCCAAAAACTACGTCGCATTTTTGTTAAAACTAAGTCGCATGGCCGACCGAATTTTGGAGGTTGCGCATGTATGAGTCTAACAACCAAGAAAATACGCATTTCTTAGGAGTCATTTAAATTTTAAAGTTACCCTATGCGAAACTTTATGTTAAAAGCTTCATGGTGTAACTAATTTAGTAGGATTGCATTGTAATAAGTTATTCATTAATTTTTCGCTATTTTTACAAACCATCCCGCATCGCCTTGATTTGCCTGTTTGCCATCCACTGTTAAACTGCTGCAGACTTGTCTATACAGAGGACAGTGGATTGAATCTCTCGCTGAAACTGTCTCTCCTCTCCACGCCTCTCCACTCGCGGGGGTGCAGAGAAGGCTATTAAAAGTTATTCCAAAACACTGTACGTTGCCATGTACATTCAGCCCTATCGCCTGACCCTTCGTCTGGGCTGGGGGAATGAGTGAGTGAGTGGCACAAACAACAGAAAAAGCAGACAAACTTCACATGCTTACAGTTTCCGCCCTGATTGAGATACAGAGTTGAGACTTTACATGTAGGCAGAGAATGAGTCAATAAAGAATTGTGTCAAATTTGAAGTCAATCGCTTCACGTGGAGCAAAACTATGGCAGCCGAAAGTTAGGCATTTTAAAACCTATTCACACCCTTTGCCCAGATCGGGAAAGAGAGGCAGGCGGGCAGAGGTTGGGGTGGCTGCTCGCTGAAAAAAAACAGCCTAACTTTAAAAGTGCACAGCGGCTTTCAGGATTAACTTTGAGATTTGAAATTTTACACAATTGTGTCAAAATAGTTGAAAATTGCCTGTGTCAAATTTGAAGAGAATTGGTAGAAGTGGAGCGGCGCTATGGAGGATTAAATAAAAAAATCGCGCATTTTGAGCAGTTTTTTGTACTTTTATCTAGGAAGACTTGAGTCTAGGAAATTTTAAGGTAGCCTAAGACATTCTCTGTAGTAAGTTTAGGATGGGTGTAAAGTTTGGTGTCATTTGGTTGAGTGGTTTGGGAGTCCATAGCGATCAAAATTGTCCACACACAGACACACAGAGTTTTGATTTTTATAGTTAGAGATATAGTGATTTATGTAATTTTAGTACTCTGATAGCATAACATTTTATTTTACGAATTATGGAATTAGGCCTGACACTATATATTTTGCAAAGTATAGGCCCCCCTAACAAAGTGTAACTATATATTTTTTCAGCGCCATGCACCATGTGCGCTGCCAGAGCATTTCCAATTTTTCCTTGTACCCCGTGTCACCGTGTGCACCATGTGTGCCAAAAAAGGGCCAATTTGCGCTGGAAAATTCACCAAAAACTGCCACCTTCCCAGCTATGGTCAGTGGCGCAACCAGGGGGGGCGGGGGGGGGGGCGGTTGCCCCCCTTAGGCGGGGGACCAAAAAAAAATCAAAGGGAGACCAAGCAAATTTTTGCTAAAAACAGAGCCACCCGTCCGCCGCCCCCCCCCTCCTAGGACTTTACCCTCAGAATCCGCCCCCCCTTTAAAAATTTCTGGTTGCGCTACTGGCTATGGTATGTATACTATTAATATATAATAAAATATTAATCAATATACATGATTTATGAAAAGGTCTTAAAAATCTAGAATATTCATCACGAAATAAATAGCAATTTATACAGTTAGCAATTTAACTGGACAAATAGTAAAAATGCTATTTGTCTGGTCACCAGATAAATAACAACTGCCTTTGCCCTACTGGCTACTCTAAAGATAGAAAAAATGCTTCAAAAAACAGTTTTATTGTTTTAATACCTTGGAATATTTCCAAACATGCTAAAATCAGCTTCTCAAGTGGAGAAAGTGTGAAAAAACATTGAAAAAATAGTTTAACAAACAATTTAAGAGAAGAATGCCAATACCAAATAAGTGATTCAGCATTCAGCAGGAACTTCATGCATCAATCGATCAATGAAGAAGAATATTGTCAAGTTCTAATCTAGAGGACAACATTTTTAGGCCATAGTCTAAAGCTATACGTATAAAGCTTCTAATGGGCCAAGGCCTAGCCTAGCTGGGAGCCTGGGGCTAGCCCTAGGCTACCTAGCTCACTAGCTGTAATTTGAACAGGCCTAAGATATAATAGGACTTAGCGAAGTTAGCGACTCAACTTCGAAGATTTCGGATCCTGAGAACTCCAAGTGAATGTCTCTAATAAAGCTTTAAGTAATGTCTTAAGAAAAGTAGTGTTATTTATTCTTCGATATGACCCGACCCCGCCGACCTGTTACGCCTTTAGTAGGCCACCTCATATAACAACAAAAAACGTGTTGAATCTAGTTCAAACTTGTGCTAAAACTTATTTTTTAAACAAATATTGTTTTTTAAAACTTTTTTGTTTTTCAATTTTGGTTTACTTTTGATTTTAAAAACTAAAAAAAACTTATAAATATATAAAATTTGCAGGCATCCAAAACTTGTTCATGATTTTTAATAAAGAATTTGAATTTAATAAATTTTTAAAGAACTGGGAAGGCCCGGCCGGGCCTGACGACGGGTACTAACTACTGAATTCACCGGCACTTGGGTTCACCGGATTTTTAACTTTATTTTTAAGGCTTAAAAATATACATAATCGATAGCGCAAGTAAAACTAGAGATGCGCCTAGATTTTTGGCTCTGCGCGTTGCCCCTGGACATCAGGAGGGCGATTTTTGTTATTTTTTGGGGGTGAAACCGGCGGTGAACCCAATAAATCCTTCCAGAGAGCTGAAAACCTGTCATGCAATATTTCAAAGCAAAATATAGGCAGATTTCGACGTGCGCATAAAATTTCAGCGTTGCGCGTTGCTCCTGAACTGCAGGAGAACGTTTTTTTGTTAAATTCCGGTGTTGAATGACTGCCGCTGAACTCCGCGGTGAACGAAATTAAGTGCGTTTCCCGAGTCCTTTTTTAGGGATACTGTTTCTTTCCAAGTTAAAGAGACGAATCTGCTTCATACCAACGTCTTAATCGCTAAAATCACAGTAACACAATAAATTCGGTACCCACTTTCCCTTTTTACTCGCGTTTATTAACGATGCGTACACTGTTTTCGAAGCGCAAGGTCCTCTACCTGCGAATGCTGCTTTTTGTCGGCGTTTGAGTTGAGTTGATGTTCAAGAAGCGATAGCTCTAGGACCAGATGGACAAGATGTCTATGCCACGTTTCCTACTGCGGAAGTGAAAAAGTACGAGGATTTGATCAAGAAGTTTGATGTCTACTGCCAGCCTCTCTCCAACGAGACATTTGAAAGCTATCAGCTGCGCACCAGAATGCAAGGAGAAGCGGAGGACTTCGACCAGTTCATGGGTTCTCTACGCCAGCTCGTGAAGCGCTGCAACTACAGCAAACCTGACAACGACGAGATCAAGAACAGCATCTTCGATATCTTCGATAGCTTACAGCCTGTCCTTCTGGCTGTTGGGGTGAAGCGCGAGAAGCGCGGGCCCGCTCACGATACGCCCGAAGGTTCTTGGCCTGGTCCAGCGCGCGCTGGATCAGGCCGGACCTCCGGGTGCTCCTGGCGGGTCTGCGATTGCGATTTCCGGTTTCAGCAGCGCGAACTGCCCTACCAGGCATAGGATCGGCCGTTTGCCTCGGCTTCTTTGCCGGAGGAGCCTAGGCCCCAGTTCCGGTTTCGGAAGCCTTGGCATTCTTGGCTTCATCAGCTTTCCGCTCCTCGCAACGGAGGATGGTCAGCTGAGTCAGACCAAGAGCCTCTTCACGGCAATCGATTCTCGAACCAGAATCGGTTCGGATTTCCAAGAAAAAAAGCAGTATAACTATTTAACTTTGTTGAATGTTTGACTGCCTTAACAGCCTCAATTCGCACTATTTTTCACTTTCTTCTTGGCTATTGCCATTTAATAATCACAATTTTAAAGCACTAATATCCCTCTAGTTTAGGAGACAAAAAGTTATACTTTACAAATTGGTTCTGGTTCTAGAACCAGAACAAGCAATATGAAGAGCCTTCAATATGGATTGTGGACTTAGGCGGCAAGTGCTCAGCCCAGTCATTAGAGAGCCCTAGGATCACCGTAGCCCCCTTCTCCTTGCGGGAAGTGGCGTGGTGTAGGAGCCCGTTGACCTCAAGGTCAGGGTGCAGCTTTAGCAATATTTGCCTAAGCTGATCTCCGGACTTAATGGCACTGCCGGCCGGGATCCAGACGCGAAAGCGCTGGCGAAGACGAGCTTGCCGAGCTTCTTGGGCCAGTTCAGCTTTGGCAGAAGCTCGCGTAGATTGCGGCTGCTCTCCTCCGAGCTGCACCAGATGAAGATGCAGCCGTCGGTCTTGGCGGACTTGACCACGCTCACAGGGCGGCCCGCCAGGAGCTGGTCGATGAGCGCAGCATCGATGGTGCGCCAGGCACTGTCGAGCTCGTCGGCCGTGAGGTCTTGCTCTTCCCCGAAGACGATGACCGCCGGTTGGAGCTTGACCTTTGAGGCGTAATTAGTGCGGCGGTTTCCCAGCTCACCAGCGGGGTTGTATCCTTGGGGGCAGGGGTTGCTGTGGCTCCTTTCGGGCCAACAGCAGCCTCGTCCTCCCTAGGTTCCCCCTCCGCCGGTGGTCGGCCCGCAGTCGCCGTCGCCGCTCGTTGCGGCGTTGGTTGCGGGCGCGTCGGGCTTCAGCGGAGGGCCCGGTTGCGCGTGCGGGCATGTCACCGGCCGAGCCGGCGGCAAGCCCATCTGCCCCCAGTGGGGCGGCGCTCGTGCCAGAGTCACCGGCCGGAGTTGCCGGGGCCCCGGCTTCAGCGGGGTTGAAAGAGGCGGATGACGCCATAGCTGAAAGCGGGAAGGATGAGATGAGGCACGGTGCTGATGAGATGAGACGCTTCGCTTCGCTGAAGGCCATCTCGCATTTTGCGTCCCAGTTCCATGGCGTGTCCTTGCGCAGGAGCGCTGTTAGCGGCTCGGCGACGTGAGACAGGTTCTTGATGTAGAACTGGAGGAACTTTGCAAAGCCAAGGAATGAGGCTAACTTTGCCGTATTGGTGGGTGCCTTAAGTCCCGATACGGACTCGGTGTGCGACTGGAGAGGTTGAATTCCCGCTGCGCTGACGCGGTGTCCAACGAACTCGATCTCCGACGCCTTGAAGGTTGCACTTCTTGAGGTTGACGGTTACTCGATGCTGCAGCAGCTTGTCCAGTACCTGAAGTACGCGACTTTCGTGCTCAGCTTCAGTACCGGCGTGAACGGCGATGTCGTCTTGATAGTGAACGACGCCTCTGATGCCTTGGAGGATCTTGCCGACGAGCTTCTGGAAGGCCGCCGGATCCGAGCTGATGCCGAACGGCATGCGTCTGAAACGGTAGAGGCCGAATTCGGTGTAGAAGCAGGTCAGATTCTTGGCGTCATCGTGCAGAGGCAGCTGTAGATACGACTGGTTGAGGTTGATTCGTGAGAAAAACTTCGAATTGTAAACCTCAAATATATTACTAATTAAAAATTTTAAAACACGTTTCCATTCTTTTGAATTAGAATAGCAGGTATGTTCAGAGCTAAAATAATTCTGGTTTAACAATTTTATGCCTTACTTTATTTCATTTACAACTCTCGCTGCACTACTCATAGTAAAGTAGTAAAGATGTATCAATGTTGTTGCAACAACATTGCCAATTTTGACAATGGCACGACAAAAAATTTCTTGTGACAACATTGATGTCAACATATCAGCAACACGAGGAATATCCGTAAAAAGGAATACATTCTGTCAGTCTTCAGTTTCTAGATAGCCCAATAACAGGCTAAACTGATGGAAACACAAAAAACACAATTTATTGTGCGTACTGTGCTTCTGGGCATAAAGCTACTCCTAATGAGCATATTGGTCTCTTTAACTTAGAAAGAAGCAATATCCCGGAGAAAGAAATGCATTCTGTCAGTCTTCAGTTTCTAGATAGCCCAATAACAGGCTAAACTGATGGAAACACAAAAAACACAATTTATTGTGCGTACTGTGCTTCTGGGCATAAAGCTACTCCTAATGAGCATATTGGTCTCTTTAACTTAGAAAGAAGCAATATCCCGGAGAAAGAAATGCATTCTGTCAGTCTTCAGTTTCTAGATAGCCCAATAACAGGCTAAACTGATGGAAACACAAAAAACACAATTTATTGTGCGTACTGTGCTTCTGGGCATAAAGCTACTCCTAATGAGCATATTGGTCTCTTTAACTTAGAAAGAAGCAATATCCCGGAGAAAGAAATGCATTCTGTCAGTCTTCAGTTTCTAGATAGCCCAATAACAGGCTAAACTGATGGAAACACAAAAAACACAATTTATTGTGCGTACTGTGCTTCTGGGCATAAAGCTACTCCTAATGAGCATATTGGTCTCTTTAACTTAGAAAGAAGCAATATCCCGGAGAAAGAAATGCATTCTGTCAGTCTTCAGTTTCTAGATAGCCCAATAACAGGCTAAACTGATGGAAACACAAAAAACACAATTTATTGTGCGTACTGTGCTTCTGGGCATAAAGCTACTCCTAATGAGCATATTGGTCTCTTTAACTTAGAAAAAAGCAATATCCCGGAGTAAGAAATGCATTCTGTCAGTCTGCAGTTTCTAGTTAGCCCAAGCTAAACTGATGGAAACACAAAAAACACATGAAATTGCGCATTTTACATAAAATACATGAAAAATATTGAAAATTGCAGGGTAATATTTTTATTTACAAATCAAGAAAAATTAATAATTCTTGATGTATATTTTTTGAAATATTAATTATGGTTAGGAGAAAAAACAAGAAAGAATTTTATGAGTCAACAATGTTATAAATATACAGAATTTTTTAAATTTTTTATAACTACAATGAAATCAAATATAAAAATATTTATTGGCTAGTAATATTACATAAAATTACAAGTAATTAAATAGGCTAGTATAGTCAATATTTTTATTGCATGTTGTAGTTATTATTTTATAAAAGTATACTAAGTGCCTGCCTGATATAATTGAATTTATACTTAATGGAAAAGCACTATGGGATCTTAAATAGATATTATGTTTATAATTTGACTTATTAGAAGAGAAGAAATATTAAAATAGAGGTTTTAACAAGTTGTAAAAAGCATCAAGCCAAGAAATGCCAATTTTATTTTATTGCCTATACTGATATTAACACTTTGACTGCATGTTTCAAGACGTAATTGAAAAATAAATCTAAAAATATAGGAAGTAAAACAGCATAAAAGGCTTCATTATTAAGTATGGCCACAAAAATACCACACGGCGTATAAATATAATGTATTTTTTATGCGCAAGTGCGCTGTAACTGCCTGCTGCCACGTTGCGCAATAAAGACTCGCAGTTCGAAATATTTTTTAATGTTTTCGCTTTGCATTAAAATAAATAGCTTAACAGTCAACACAAAATTGAGTGCAAAAATGCTGATGAAAGTGATAAAACTTTAATTTGATAACTTTTTTAATAGGAAAATTTACTATTTTTCGACTCGGGAAACGCACTTAATTTCGTTCACCGCGGAGTTCAGCGGCAGTCATTCAACACCGGAATTTAACAAAAAACGTTCTCCTGCAGTTCAGGAGCAACGCGCAACGCTGAAATTTTATGCGCACGTCGAAATCTGCCTATATTTTGCTTTGAAATATTGCATGACAGGTTTTCAGCTCTCTGGAAGGATTTATTGGGTTCACCGCCGGTTTCACCCCCCAAAAAATAACAAAAATCGCCCTCCTGATGTCCAGGGGCAACGCGCAGAGCCAAAAATCTAGGCGCATCTCTAGTTTTACTTGCGCTATCGATTATGTATATTTTTAAGCCTTAAAAATAAAGTTAAAAATCCGGTGAACCCAAGTGCCGGTGAATTCAGTAGTTAGTACCCGTCGTCAGGCCCGGCCGGGCCTTCCCAGTTCTTTAAAATTTTATTAAATTCAAATTCTTTATTAAAAATCATGAACAAGTTTTGGATGCCTGCAAATTTTATATATTTATAAGTTTTTTTTAGTTTTTAAAATCAAAAGTAAACCAAAATTGAAAAACAAAAAAGTTTTAAAAAACAATATTTGTTTAAAAAATAAGTTTTAGCACAAGTTTGAACTAGATTCAACACGTTTTTTGTTGTTATATGAGTGGCCTACTAAAGGCGTAACAGGTCGGCGGGGTCGGGTCATATCGAAGAATAAATAACACTACTTTTCTTAAGACATTACTTAAAGCTTTATTAGAGACATTCACTTGGAGTTCTCAGGATCCGAAATCTTCGAAGTTGAGTCGCTAACTTCGCTAAGTCCTATTATATCTTAGGCCTGTTCAAATTACAGCTAGTGAGCTAGGTAGCCTAGGGCTAGCCCCAGGCTCCCAGCTAGGCTAGGCCTTGGCCCATTAGAAGCTTTATACGTATAGCTTTAGACTATGGCCTAAAAATGTTGTCCTCTAGATTAGAACTTGACAATATTCTTCTTCATTGATCGATTGATGCATGAAGTTCCTGCTGAATGCTGAATCACTTATTTGGTATTGGCATTCTTCTCTTAAATTGTTTGTTAAACTATTTTTTCTATGTTTTTTCACACTTTCTCCACTTGAGAAGCTGATTTTAGCATGTTTGGAAATATTCCAAGGTATTAAAACAATAAAACTGTTTTTTGAAGCATTTTTTCTATCTTTAGAGTAGCCAGTAGGGCAAAGGCAGTTGTTATTTATCTGGTGACTAGACAAATAGCATTTTTACTATTTGTCCAGTTAAATTGCTAACTGTATAAATTGCTATTTATTTCGTGATGAATATTCTAGATTTTTAAGACCTTTTCATAAATCATGTATATTGATTAATATTTTATTATATATTAGTATACATACCATAGCCAGTAGCGCAACCAGAAATTTTTAAAGGGGGGGCGGATTCTGAGGGTAAAGTCCTAGGAGGGGGGGGCGGCGGACGGGTGGCTCTGTTTTTAGCAAAAATTTGCTTGGTCTCCCCTTTGATTTTTTTTTGGTCCCCCGCCTAAGGGGGGCAACCGCCCCCCCCCCCCGCCCCCCCCTGGTTGCGCCACTGACCATAGCTGGGAAGGTGGCAGTTTTTGGTGAATTTTCCAGCGCAAATTGGCCCTTTTTTGGCACACATGGTGCACACGGGGTACAAGGAAAAATTGGAAATGCTCTGGCAGCGCACATGGTGCATGGCGCTGAAAAAATATATAGTTACACTTTGTTAGGGGGGCCTATACTTTGCAAAATATATAGTGTCAGGCCTAATTCCATAATTCGTAAAATAAAATGTTATGCTATCAAAGAGTACTAAAATTACATAAATCACTATATCTCTAACTATAAAAATCAAAACTCTGTGTGTCTGTGTGTGGACAATTTTGATCGCTATGGACTCCCAAACCACTCAACCAAATGACACCAAACTTTACACCCATCCTAAACTTACTACGAGAATGTCTTAGGCTACCTTAAAATTTCCTAGACTCAAGTCTTCCTAGATAAAAGTACAAAAAACTGCTCAAAATGCGCGATTTTTTTACTTAATCCTCCATAGCGCCGCTCCACTTCTACCAATTCTCTTCAAATTTGACACAGGCAATTTTCAACTATTTTGACACAATTGTGTAAAATTTCAAATCTCAAAGTTAATCCTGAAAGCCGCTGTGCACTTTTAAAGTTAGGCTGTTTTTTTTCAGCGAGCAGCCACCCCAACCTCTGCCCGCCTGCCTCTCTTTCCCGATCTGGGCAAAGGGTGTGAATAGGTTTTAAAATGCCTAACTTTCGGCTGCCATAGTTTTGCTCCACGTGAAGCGATTGACTTCAAATTTGACACAATTCTTTATTGACTCATTCTCTGCCTACATGTAAAGTCTCAACTCTGTATCTCAATCAGGGCGGAAACTGTAAGCATGTGAAGTTTGTCTGCTTTTTCTGTTGTTTGTGCCACTCACTCACTCATTCCCCCAGCCCAGACGAAGGGTCAGGCGATAGGGCTGAATGTACATGGCAACGTACAGTGTTTTGGAATAACTTTTAATAGCCTTCTCTGCACCCCCGCGAGTGGAGAGGCGTGGAGAGGAGAGACAGTTTCAGCGAGAGATTCAATCCACTGTCCTCTGTATAGACAAGTCTGCAGCAGTTTAACAGTGGATGGCAAACAGGCAAATCAAGGCGATGCGGGATGGTTTGTAAAAATAGCGAAAAATTAATGAATAACTTATTACAATGCAATCCTACTAAATTAGTTACACCATGAAGCTTTTAACATAAAGTTTCGCATAGGGTAACTTTAAAATTTAAATGACTCCTAAGAAATGCGTATTTTCTTGGTTGTTAGACTGCTGCAGAGTGCAGACTGTGGTGGTGGAGCTGGAGATACACAAATTCCTCTCAGGGCTGCTAATTGGCCAGAAAGGTGACGTGATTAAAGCATGAGAAATGATAACCATGATAGTACTAGATCCCACAAACTGGCTTTCGAAGCAGGGATCGGTAGATTTTTAACTCAAAGGCCAGATAAAGAATCCAGCTCATGGAGTCATGGGCACATGGCTGCTGGCCAGATGAGAGTGAAAAAGAAAAGGAATAGACTATTAGAAAGAGAGGAAGGGCGAGAGGGGGGTAAGAGAAAAGATAAGATAACAGGAGAGACGAGTGGGGTGAGAACGAGGAGAGAGCAGAGAATATGGGAGGAGGAAGCGAGAGGAGGGGAGACAGGAGGGAGAGGAAAGAGTAGAGGTAAGAAGAGGAAGAGAGAAGAGGGGAGAGATGAGACAGAGGATCGATGAGAGAGGAGAGTAGAGAAGAGTGAGAAGAGAATAGAGAATAGAGAACAGAGAGGAGATAGGAAGGGAGAGAGAGGGAGAGAGAGTGAGAAGAGAGGAAATAAGAGATGAGAGAGAGAGAGAGAGAGAGAGAGAGAGAGAGAGAGAGTTGAGAAAGAAGAGAGGAGAAAGGAGAGATGATAAAGTAAAGGGAAGAAGAGGAGAGAGGAAAGAGATGAGATTGTGGAGATGAGAGAGTAGAGATGAGAGATGAAGGAAGAGAGGGCAGAGTGCAAAGAGACAAGAGAAGAGAATAGAGGGGAGAGAGTATAGAAGAGGGAAGAGAAGAGGAGTAAGAAGAGAGGATTCAGTAGAGGGGAAAGAGAAGAGTACACAGGAGAGTGGAGAGTAAAGATGACAGAAGAGAGTGGGGGTAGAGAGCAAAGATGAGAGTGAACGCGATATATGAGAGGAGAGAGGAGAGTGAAGAGAGAAGAGAGAAGACAAGAGAGAGAGAGAATAGAAGAGGGAAGAGAAAAGAAGGGAAAAAGGAGAAAGGAAAGAGAGGAGTCAAAAGAGGGGAAAGATCGAAGAGTACAGATAAGAGAGGTGAGAGAACATACGAGTATAAGAGAGTAAAGATGGCAGATGAGAGAGGAGAGATGACAGACCAGAGACAAGAGTGAACAGATAAGAGATGGGAGAGGGGGATAAAAAGGATAGAAATAAGAGATGAGAGGTGAGACAAAGGGAGAGAGAAGTGAGTGAGGAGAGAGGAGGGGAGGGGAGAGAACCAAGAAGACAGGGGAAAGAGGAGAAAGGACGAGAGACGAGAGGAAACAGGGGAGAGATTAGAGGAGAAAGAGATATGGGACAGGAGAGAGCAGAGAGATAAGAGGAGAGAGAGGGAGAGAGAGGAGAGAGAGAGAGGGAAAGAGAGAGGAGAAAACATGCAGAAAGAATGAGAAGAGAGAAAAGATAAAAGAGGAGAAAGAAGAGATAGATAAGAGAGCAAAGATGAGAGAGAAGAGAGGTGAGGGAAGAGACGATAAAAGAGAGGAGAGAGGAGAGCGGAAAGAAGAGAAGAGATGAGAGGAGAGAGAGGAGAGAGTAGAGAGGAGGGAGGAGAGGAGGGATAAAAGAATAGAAGGGAGAGAGAATAGACGAGAGAATAGGGGATAGAGGAGAGAGAGAAGAGACAGAGACGAGAGAGAGGAGAGGAAACAGAAGAGAAGGTCGAAGTTTTTAAGGATCCAAGGGACATAAGGAGAGGCAGAGGCCAGAGTTTGCCTGTTCGCAGCACCCCAGCCAACAATATAAATGTTTGCCTCAAATCCTAATTTTTCACGAATGTACTCTATTTTATGTTTAATTCTAACCTAACTATATATTAACGAGTTTTTGTTTGAGTTTGACCTCAGATTTTAGAATACGAGTACATGCAAAAATAGTTCCAGGGATTGAAATTCCCCGGGTTCAAAATCCGCGGGTTTCAACAGCTTGTAAAATACGTAAATGAAATTCAAATTTGTCTACCATAAATTCAAATTTGTTTACCAGTGAATTATTAATTACCTTACCTTACCTTACCTTACCTTGGCTTAGACTTACCTTATCATGGCGTGCTGCGGCGCACAAAATATTTTCTTCACGGCGCACGGCGCACAGTGGTCAAAAGCCATCAAAATAGTTCTGGCACACACTATGCTACCTTCCCGACTAAGGTATACGTATAAAAAAGCAGTGTATTCAATTTAGCATAATTTGGTATAAAAGACAATGACATACATTAGACAATTAGTGTAACAACATAATAATCAAGATACGAGTAAGAAGTCTTTGAAGTCTAGGAATATTTACCTTTATAGTTCCTATAAAATAGATATTTTCAACTAGCATTATCAATTTAACTAGTCAAATAACAAAAATCCTATTCATCTGGTATTAACTAGATAAATGGGAAAGCCAAGACCACTAGAAGTCTTCTAGGCCTAGTGGTCCTTGGAGAAAGCATGGCCATTATCTAGTAACCAGACAAATAACCACATCGCTATTCATCCGACGTCTGGTCACGGTCACTAGACAAATAACAACTGCCTAGGGCAAAAAGAAGTGAAAGGCCTAGGCTGTGAATTAAACTTATATTTATACTAACATAGGCCTAGCAAATAGGTTAGGGCCTAGCTGAAATATCTGTGGTAAATTTATGTTAGGATTGTTAATAGGGAGGAGTGTGGTAGACAAAGAGAGTTGGCTAACTGAAAAGTACACTTCAGACTAAATTGCAAAATAAAAAGTACATATTTTTTAAAAAGATAAAAATCCCACACATGTTGTCTAATCCATAGTCTAGAAGAGGGGCTTTGCAATCCAGACTCATAGCTTTTGGTATACACTTAGTGTACAATTTTTTTTTAAATCTGGCATTTTATTTGGCTACACTGGTATATAAAAATGAATAGTAAAAAGTGGCATACTGCCACGGAATCAAATTTAAAAAATAGTAAATAAAAATGGAAAGTAATTATTTTGAAAGAATGAAAGAAATCTTGGCATGTATTGATGTTTTGCTACAAAGAGTAGGCCTATCAGCAAAAAACCAAAAAAGTGAAACAAAAGAGCAAAAAAAGGTCAATTGGTACATTGTAACACCAGAAACAAGGCTTGTAATGAGGCTTGTTTTTTCTGGGATTACAATTTTGAGTTGGAAAAAGTTTGGCATAGGCCTATAGTGGCATACCAAAAAAAAATTATGGGAGATTTTATTTGGCTATAGTGTGTATTCATAGTTTTCTGGACTATAGTGTCCAATGTAGCTCTGATGCTTATTAAGAATGTCTATGGCCCAAAAGGATGAGTTGGTTAGAGGGAGAGGAAGTTAAGCACTTTGACTTATATTTTGGCTTTTTGTTTTAATTAGTTCTTGCTAAGAGTAAGACCATTAACCAACTATTAAGTCTATCAACACTGCTAGGAGGCTGCCTTCAAATTGTTAGAAATCGTTAGGAAAAGGCAATGCTTATTTAGCTGGCACTGGTTGAATAAGTTTGTTACTATTTAGCCAATGTGGCAATAGTCAAATAAATGTATCATTATTTAGCTAGCAATCCTGCCCTATTGATTCATTTACAATGAATGTTTTTTGGTATGGCAATTGCATTATACCATTAGTAAAATTTATTATTTAGACACAAAATAAATTAAAAACAACTATTTATTCATACATTTGTTTTGGATAAGTGCCAGTACTATTAGTAACAGTTTTATATCATTAATGAATACATGAATATATTGCCAAATGGTAAATCAGTTCAGGAATTAGATTGCAATTTGGACATTGCAGCTTTGCTTTGTAGCAGCAATAGTACATGAATCCCATTGCCATAGCTAGACTAAGGTCTTTTTTCATATGTAACAATGGATTGCTTATGTCTTACTCTACTCTATGGCCAAAATTAGTTATGAATCCAGGGGCTTTAAGAAAAGTGGTTTGGAATTAGAAATATTTTGTTGCTAAGCTACAAATATTGCAAATAAAGTGCTTTCCATTTTAAAATGGCTGGTAGACAACCTTTTGCCCCAACATAAATTATGCCATCTCAATTAATAATTAATGATAAATGGAATTTTATTGAAAAAAAAACATTTCTAAAATGTTGGCATAATATGAAAATATTTATTTTTGAAAAGTTTCTTGTTAATAGCTAAAAATGTACATAGGCCTATGCCCTATAGTGAGTTTAATGAATGATATTGCTAGATAGCCAATTCTATAAATATGATTCTAGATTCATATCTAGCTAGACAAGAAATTTTTACCAATGCAAAATATATTTATTTTTACCAATTAATAGGTATTGATACACTTTTGCTTAGTATTGATCAATGCTAGGTTTTTCATTGCCATTTCGCATAATAGTATCAAAATCATTATGCCATTTTTTATTTCAGCATGCCATTGGCATAACAAATAAATTGATAAAATGCAGCTATCACAACAAACAAGGTAATATTTGAACAAATTTAAAAGTAAAACTGAAATTTGGAATCAGGGATTTAGCATTGGCAATTTGACAATAACATAATGGCAAAAAATTATTATGCCATTTTGGCATAATAGCATTAAAATTAAAATCCGTATGCCATTTTTAATTTTGACATGTCATTGCATGCCTATGAAACAAAAAACCTAGAATCAATGGCTTTGCTTGAATCATATTTTTGTTGCTTGGTTCCTAAAGTAAAAATAGTAGACCTTAATTCTGTTTTAGTCATAATTACTAATGCCTATATAACAGAGCTTTGCTTTGTAGTATGGTCTCAAAGCAATTTCATAGCATTAGTGCCAATGCCAACCATTGGTATCATCCAATGCAACTCTAATAGCTCTAATCAAATGACTTTGTTGTTGTTAATATGCACTGACCTTAAAAGTGTAAGGTTATAGGTTAGCCCTTGGGGGGGGGCTTAGCTGCAATATACATATTTATAAATTATTAAAATGAGCATTATTTGAAGGTTTGCAATAATAGTTATTTTGTATAAAAAAATTTGGAAGAAAAAATGTAGTATAAAGGTAGTAAAAGCTATTTATTTTGTTTAATAGATATTTGTGAGTATAGCTAATTGAGAGCCTGATAATAGATAAGAGTGAGCCTATGCACTGTTCTAGCCCAAATGGTGACATTCTTTTAAACTTTTATTTTTGTCATTTTAGTAATCATTTATAATGGCTTTCTTCTCTAGATGCTACTATAAATAGTGAAAGTAGAAGAAATATTTGAATTGGGTTTAGACACGGGATGCATGATTTTTTCATGGGTATATAAAAAAAATCAAACTATTGACAAAAGCACAGAAAAGCAATTGTTGCTTGGTACAAGATTAAGAGCCTTTTGAGGTCTACTAGGTTAGGGTCTGCAGGCCCAATGTGGGTTCCTGGCTGAAATTGGCATCTATAGGTTATCCACAGTGTGGGACCTATGCAACAATTTACTATGTGGATTTAGCTTGGATGCCGTTCTGACTCTTCTTGGCAAGTTTTTTGTTTGTTGTTCATTTCCTTTGTTGTTGCTTAATGTTCTTTTTGCTTTCTTTGCTAGTGTAGGCTAGATTAGAGGTACAGAGATGGCCCACTCTCTGTTTGTACCATAGCACCATAGCACAATAAGTGCTCTGCATTTGGTGATAACAGCCTCACAATGGGGTTTTAGAGTAAGCCTGTAGTCAAGGTTGATGCCAAGAAATGTTAAATGCCAAAAATTACTCTATAGTCAATTTTGCAAATCATATTTATTTGAGCTTCCTATAATAAAATTAGGATACTTTGGTAAATCAGGCTTTTAGAAACTATAAAAATAAAAATAATACTAATGAACAAATGTATATTTTCTTGAAATATACTTTCTTGGCATAATTTGAAAATAAATATTGAAGTATATACATTTTAAATTTGGTAAGTATGTTCTTTAAAAAAAAGCCAAATGTAAATATTGCATAAAAACATATCTATGCCATCTCAATAAAGTGGACCTATAAAATCTAGCAACAAGCATGTCCCTTGGCCAGCATGGCTGTATATCTAGATTGTTGTAGAATGCTGCTTAGAAAACTTGCTCATTTAGTTTAGCATTGACCACTTTGCTAGACTGAAATGTCAATTGTAGTTATAGTGTCAAGTCATTTGCTTGCTTAGGAGCTTTAGCAACTTCAACAATGTAGCCCTGAATATCAAGTTTAAACTAGTTTTTGTAGTCTTCACTAGATAGGATTGTCTCTTGGAAGGTTCCAATAAGACTATATACATATTTATGCAATATTGACTTTAAGATATGGTACTAAGCAATTGTGCTTAATTGCTAACTATACAAGCTATTTTATATCTGGTATATAGGTAGTCTATTCCATTGCCTTAATAATATCCTTGGCAGTGAGGGGGCTTATGGCCATATTGGCATTTATTATAATTGATACATTGTCCTATTGCTCTTTACCAGTCACAAAACACAAACAATAAAAAGCTAAAACTAGCTAAACTAGGTCTTGTGAGAATAGACAAAGACTTAAATATGCATATCATACTGCCAAATTTTGCTTAACAATGTTTCAACTCAACTATCCAACTCTTAAAACTATGACTTTTGAGGCCATAACTCTGAATTCCATATCTTAGGACTCTTGAAGATATCAATTAAACTTGCTGCTAGGCCTAGAACTTTGTTGGCCACTTTTGGAGCTTGTTTTAGGCATGTTTAGTCGAATAAGCAAGCCAATAAATGGCTTGACAGATTTGGAAGAGCCTCTAGGCCAAATGGACTTAAAGGCTTAACTAAAAAGGTTGGCTGACATAAAGTAAGGAGGGTTGAATACGCAACAGGTGAGAGAATAAGAGGTTTATAAAAGAATGAGAAACTGACCAATCAGAAAAATGAAAAGGAGAGAGAGAAAGAGAGGTTTGAACTATATTGTTTGAGACAATGTAAACAAAGAGAGCTAAATAGCAGATGAGAAGTCTAAATAAACTAGTGACTAGGTAAGAAAGTAGTGACATTTGTTATTTCTTTGATTCCTTTGATATGCATTTGTAGCACCTAGCATACAAAAATATAACAAATTTCTAGGTATATTGCCTTATTACTTCTTTGATAATGGCAAATGCTAGGTGACCTTCCCATTGGCTTTATTCATCTTAACTTAAGCCCTATTTAAACTACAATGTTTGTACAATATCAAAAATGTTGTTTGAATCTTTGACCCTAGGGACTTAAAGATCTTATCTTGTATTAAAAGTGAAAACATTTATCCTAAATTTAGCCACTACCACACAACTGCAACATGCATATGGCATTGTAACTCTTTGTTGATTAAGTCCCCAAATCTATGCATGGACAGTAGTTGTAGTTGTAGTGGCTATATTGGTTATTGAAGTTAAGGCCCACTAGACTACAAAGCTAGCATTCAACCATAGCTACATTGGGTTTATGCTTTAAAGCTGTGTGGCTCTGTTCTTAGGATATGGCTATAGGGAACTTCTGAGGAGAGCTTATATGAGGTCATTGTCCATTAGGCATAGAAGTTAAATGAACTTGCTTAGTTATCAGGCAATATGACTTATATATATATTATTCAATAGGCTTCCAAACTATTAGCTGCTATTGTTGCTATATAGCCAATTGTTTAGTAGGGCTCCTTAGAATCGCTAGTTCTTAATTACAAATAAGTTGCAACCAAATTTAGTTTTTAGTTTGTTCATTTATCATTAGGCTCATTCCATATAAGCACGGTCGTAACATGACAGGCTATTTTTACTTATAAAATGAAATATAATAATAGAATATACTAAACCAATATTTAAATGAAAGATAATTTTGTCAAGAATATTTTTATAGAGTTTCATGTAGATATCATCATTAGTATAGATGCTATTAAACCTTGAATGGCACTTATGGTCGTAGCAACAGGATTTTTGACATATAGAAACTAAAAGGTAAAAGTCTTATAACATTTTTTTATTTTTGATATTTTGCAATACATTTTTTAAAATTTGACTAACAACATCTTCAGTAATCATACTCTTTTTGTAGAATATATAAACTCAAAAGGCAACAAAGATACAAAAGAAAAGGCAGCCTTATGGTCGTAACATTATGGTCGTAACATATTTTTTTCTGTCAATTCAGTAACTTTGAGGTACCAATATATTAAAAATATAATAGATTATTTGGTCACCAATACTTTTATCTGATGATGCAAGTACTATACTTTTATCTATAGTTTGTTTCAACCTTCCAAAGCTTTCTATTTATTTTTAAAAGGTACACAAACTTAATGATGTCTTTTGCTTAGAAAAATGTCCAAATTTTTACAAAAATGACTTTTTGCCACTTGATAACATACTAATCCAACATTTTATCATTTATTTATTCTTAGATTGTAGATATTACACATAAAAAACATTTGGTAAAAAAAATTGGCTGATAAGGCAATGGCAAGCAAAAATATTGACTTTTTTCTATTTTCCAAAAATGTTCATCTTATATGGAATGAGCCATTAGCTTGTCTTGCTTTGCCAAAGCCAAGGCAGGTACCAAGCATCAATAATTTTTAAGGGATACATTCCTTAAGGAAAAAAGATATTTGAAGGCAGGGAGAAAAGATTTGAATTGCATATGCTTACACAGTGCAAAGCTATTTCAAAAGTACCTTCTAGATAAAGGTATATGATTTTATGGCAAACTATCACATTGGCTAGATTAAATTTAGGAAGTTGCACTTTTATGTGCAACTATATATATCACCTTATTAGTGATTTAGCTTATAGTCCTTATGTCTGCCATTTAATTTAAATAAATACATAATTATTAGACCTTTCACTTTATAATAGATGCTCTTAATGTTGCTCTTTATTTCATCATGTACCTGTGACTACTTTTGTGCAAGTTTCATGTCAAAGCTAAGCTCCTGCTAAATTTCAAAATAGATGTTTTTACTTTTTCTATCTTGTTATGAAAATACACCAAAGGAGCTTTTTTGTATATCTTGCAGTCTTGGTTTGTTAGACTCACTCATTATAGAATGTCCACATTGTGCAACACTTTTAGCACCTGTCTTTCTTAGCTTCACTTTTGAAGAAATTCCTAGATTGTAACTATTGGCTCCTGAAATTCTAACACAAGATTCATGCATTCTTAGCTGAGAACTCTCTTGACTCATAGCTGCTAATGCCCCAGGGAAAGTATGATGTTAATTTAATAATGTAGCTTATTTTTTCAGTTTAAGATAGGAAATTATTTTATTATTTAACAAACAATCCATACTTATATGATTTGCTGTCTTTTAATGTTCTATTTGCAGATTTTACATAAACATGTTTTCATCAATGATGCCACTACTGCCAGCCTTCACCCGTTGCTATGCATCTAGTGCCACTGCATTTGACTATGCTTTGAAAATTCGTACTGAGATGATTAATAACAGTGAAAAAATGGCTAAATCTGAGTCGTCTGCTCAAGTGAAACAAGGCGATAAAATGCCTATTAACAATCCCATAGACAAAGAAGACGGGTCTGTTCTACCCAACAAGCGTACCTGGTCATTCGCCAGCCTAAAGCCTGATGAAATTGTCGAATTTCTTTATAAGAACATTGTCTGGGATAAATACGGCATTGTAGCAATTAACAAGCCCTACAATGTGTCCTGTCAGGGTGGCACAGTTGCTCGCGGATCAGTTAACTTAATCGATCACCTGCCAGGCCTTGCGGCTCGACTGTCGTGTCCTCACCTGCACCCGGTGCATCGAATCGATCGAACTTCAACTGGCATTGTATTGTTAGCTCGCACCGAGCAGCAGGCTCGACATTTAAAGCTCTGTTTTAAAGAACGCCGTATAGAAAAGTACTATTATTGTATAACTCGCGATGTGCCCAGTCCGTTGGAGGGCATCGTTGACATCCCGTTGACAGCTTCGGCTAAGCATAGAGACTGTGATTGGCGAGCGGCCTTACGCCCGACTCAGTCGGCTCTCGATGAAGCCAACTTGACGGTGCTGACTAGAGCTCGGGTGCCGACAGCTTCGAGCAGGTCGGGAGCTAAAGAAGCTGTCACCCGGTATCGAGTTGTTGACAAATTCGAACGATGCGCTCTGGTTGAAGTCCAACCATTGACAGGTTGCAAGCATCAGATCCGGGTGCATCTGGGCTATGGTTTGAACACGCCAGTGCTCGGTGATCACAAGTATTCGAGCATGCGAGATCGGCTGATGCCCCAACGATTGCCGGAGAGCACACTAACTAGACTGGGTATTCGGCCAGCTAGGGCTAGAGATTTGCCATTGTTCTTGCACTGCCAACGCGTTGCTGTGCCAGTGGATCCGAGCAAATCCCCTAGCGATTCTGCATCAGTGTCAGTTATTAAAGCGCCGTTTCCTTATCAGTTTGTATGGGTGATGCGACAATTGAAACTTCGACTGCCAATTAAATTGATCAGATCCAAGTTTATCTGAATAGCTTTTAATCCGATTGAGTAAGTTGTTGGAAATGCTTTCCATTGTGACTTAAAAAGTCCCAAACTTGCTGTGGCTAAAAATAGAATCCCAATATTGTGACACAAAGCCTAGGCCTAGTCAAACTGAACAGAACAAGCCTTGTATATTTGTACAGTTTGAACAGTTCATAAATCAGGCAATGATGACAATGGCGCGCTAATTTGAGACTCTGGTTTGCTATTTGAACATGCGTAACGCTTTAGCAGATTCACCGAGCGATACGCAGACACTGCAATGGCCAGGGACAGTGTGGGAGCTAATATTGCACTTGCTCCTTGAGCGGCGGGCCCTTCTTTACTTAACTGTGGATTGCAAGCAGTTCTATTTTTTGCATTTCCACGGCAAGGTATCAGATAACTGGCGTCGCTCGTACAGGCTGTTTGGCAATCGTTTTAGTGTTTAGGGAAAATATTTCTCAATTGACTAATATGATTGCCAGCTAATTCAGTTATGAAATCAACTGTCCAATATTGTCTGAGCCTACTGACTATATTGTTTACTAAGCAGTGTTGAGTATTCGTTTTTAGTACTCATTATTATGTAGTTAAATGCTCATGTTAAATGATCCACAATTGCTAGGTCAGCTTCCCAGATCCTGAATTGCCGAGCCACCGTCCCAGATCCTCAATTGCTGGGTCAGCTTCCCAGATCCTGAATTGCCGAGCCACCGTCCCAGATCCTCAATTGCTGGGTCAGCTTCCCAGATCCTGAATTGCCGAGCCACCGTCCCAGATCCTCAATTGCTGGGTCAGCTTCCCAGATCCTGAATTGCCGAGCCACCGTCCCAGATCCTCAATTGCTGGGTCAGCTTCCCAGATCCTGAATTGCCGAGCCACCGTCCCAGATCCTCAATTGCTAGGTCAGCTTCCCAGATCCTGAATTGCCGAGCCACCGTCCCAGATCCTCAATTGCTGGGTCAGCTTCCCAGATACTCAGTTGCTGGGTCAGCTTCCCAGATACTGAATTGCCGAGCCACCGTCCCAGATCCTCAATTGCTGGGTCAGCTTCCCAGATCCTGAATTGCCGAGCCACCGTCCCAGATCCTCAATTGCTGGGTCAGCTTCCCAGATACTCAGTTGCTGGGTCAGCTTCCCAGATACTGAATTGCCGAGCCACCGTCCCAGATCCTTAATTGCTGGGTCAGCTTTCCAGATCCTGAATTGTCGAGCCACCGTCCCAGATCCTCAATTGCTGGGTCAGCTTTCCAGATCCTCAATTGCTGGGTCAGCTTCCCAGATCCTGAATTGCCGAGCCACCGTCCAATATCCTTAATTGCTGGGTGAGCTTCCCAGATCCTGAATTGCCGAGCCACCGTCCCAGATCCTTAATTGCTGGGTCAGCTTTCCAGATCCTGAATTGTCGAGCCACCGTCCCAGATCCTCAATTGCTGGGTCAGCTTTCCAGATCCTCAATTGCTGGGTCAGCTTTCCAGATCCTCAATTGCTGGGTCAGCTTCCCAGATCCTGAATTGCCGAGCCACCGTCCAATATCCTTAATTGCTGGGTGAGCTTCCCAGATCCTTAATTGTTGGGTCAGCTTCCCAAATACTCAATAGCTGGGTCAGCTTCCCAGATCTTTAGTTGCTGGGCCAGCATCTCGTATATTCAGCTTCTTTGATACTCAGGTACTGGTAATAATATACGAGGGTAGTAATCTTAAGACACAGTTTTTCAATATACGAGTTTTTATTTAGTTTAGGTTCTTTCTTTTGAAGTTTTTTTATAAATACTCGTACCTATTATAATGCATTGCCCCAATGATGATAACTATAAAGGCAATTTTAACAATCCGACGCCAAATGACACCAGAGTGAAAACTTATTTAATTACAATCGCCTGTAATCTTGACCGGTCACTTAAGAGCATCGCCTGTGATTCCGGTTGTAAGGCCGGGCGTACATGATTCATGATTCAGGTCTCAAATGTGTCTCTAAAGACCCTCTTCTGATATTACTAAATAAGTAGTCAGAAGTGGGACTTTTAACTACTACCTGTGCGATTGGGGCAGCGTCATTTAAAACAAGCACACCCACGCTGTTTTGCCTGGATCTTACATTTTAGTTTACTAAGTTGTGATGCTGTTTGGCGCATGATGCCTTTTATCTTTAGTAATCTGAGGGGCTGCATGTACTATCACCACTGCACTCGCCCACCTGATCGCCACAGCTTAATTAATAGCAGTGTACATTTTTCCTGTAAAAATGACAAACGAAGAAAGTTGCTCACAATACTTTTCAGGTGTCAGTCATCCACTCGAGAAGCAAAATCGACACAGAAACCTGTTAAGTGCTTCAAGCTGTCTGCCATGGGCCTAGCGGTGCCAGCATTTAAATTGTTGGACTGATGCTAATGATGATTGTGCAGCTTCTTCTCGAAGTCAGTTTTTGTCGCTTCAATTTGTACTTACATAATACACACGCAAATTGATACATTACACGTAATACCCTGTGTGCTTGAATGTAACCTATTGGTTACAAATATGTCTGAGAAGTTACATGTGTTTATTTTAATTATTTTTGCGCGTAGCTTACATAAAAATAGGCGCTGCGGAATATAAATAGTAGTATTAAATATTTGGCTGCTAATTGTTGTAAATAAATGTGCAGATGAATAAATTTCTAGTCATCTGTACGAGATATTGTTTTGAGTTACTGTATGTACTTGAAAGTATGATAAACAGCAGTTTTTTTGTTCGCATATCGAGTATCTAGATATGATGTCGAAGGTAGGTTCAATTTCCAGTCCCCACGATGGCAATCTTGTAGGCGCCATCGGCCACTCCAACAATAGTAAAGATTTTAATGTCACCAACTTTGACTTCATCGGTTTCGGAGCCGGTAGCTTTACTTATCAATTGGCACTTGACACAGATTGTTGGTAGTGTTAGCAGATCGCTGGGCAGTTTATAGAGTCTGCCAATTGGAACACCTTGCTGCCGTTTGCCCGTATCTACGTAGGTTACGTCGCACGTTGTCTTGTCAACATTGTCCACCGTGGCGCGTTGAAAATTGGCACCGTCTTCGTCTTTCTGTACAAGAACTGGCGTTGGCGATTGCTTGAAGCTGGATGCGTCATATTTTTCCAGCTCGTCGGTGGGCATTGTCAGTTTTAGCTTTAGTTGTTCGGCGACTGCTTGCATAGTGTTCGGTTGGAAGAATACGAACTGCTCGACTGAATTCTCGGTTTCTACGTGGGTGCACGTGCCACAGACGATATTGTCCACGTCCCAGTTGAGCTCCTCTCTGCAGTTTCGATACTTGCATGTGCTCAGATCAACAGTTTTCGTGTCAGCGCATTTCGAAGCTCCAGTGCTAAGCAGAAAGTCCACGATGTCCTCTCTACCGCCGTTGTTCAGATTGACGTCAATTCTTGCAGTTTGCACCTCGACTGGGTCCATGTCCGGAACTTCAGTAGGAGTAACCGTCACCCTGACTGGAGAAGTGTTCTTGTTGACTTCCTTCCAAAGCGAACTTAGGCGATCCATGCCTGGGTCTCCGGATTTAACCTGACGCACAGGTAGAAACGGGCAGCACTGCGGTTTGTAACGAATTCTACCTGGTAGTTTGGCGCACTGATTCCAATCGACTATCAGCTCGAAGCCGAAGTCAATGATAAGCAGCTTGACTCGCTGACCCCCAAGGAGTTCTAAAACTCGTCCTCTGTAGTGACGGCGTGGCGGCTCCTGCGAAGCGTGGGGCAGTGTTTCAAGATTAAGTGTTTTCATTTTTTCGTTGATGCCACGGACATTGAAAAGTATAAAAAAAGTAGGTAAAATCGGTGGTTTTGGTGAAAAGCATACAAGTTGATAGACTAAAATACCGCTTTAGCTTATGCATGTAGCCATGCACTACTTACCTGGAAAACAGCGAAAATCTCATCCTTATCTGGCAACGAGCTCGCCGAAAATCGAACTAGATCTTCGCTGTCGCTCAGCAGCTCGAGCTGACTCTGAAGACCAGACAGTAGTTTTTCGTCCTTCTGTACGAACACGATGCCCTTGTCCGTCACATGGCTGACCATGCCAATGAAAGGCTGGTCCCACGAGTTGTCGAAATCATTTATTGGTTGATTCTGCTGCACTGGTGGCATTGACCTCAGCGTGGTCGGATTAGCTGGCAAGAAATTCACTGCCTGGCCGCTTCTCAGCTTGGCAATCAGACTGCCGGTTCTATTACCAAACGCGTCGTTGATTGACAACTCGCTACCGCGCTGGTAGAGCTCCACAGGCGTCGGCGCGTTCGCACTTGACTTTTCCCAATTGAATTCGGCATCTAGAATCCGATCCTCTGTAGTCATGGTGAGCAACTCCTCGAGCCGTTTAGCGTCTCGCTTGGACCAGTCGCTGCGCTGTGAAATTCTCGCCAGTCGGCACGGCACCGCGCAGCTCGCCAGCTTCTGTTCTCCGAAGAATTCGGGCATCGGCAGCAGGCGGTCGGGGCTCTGCGGCAAATATAGCCGGTTTCCAAAGTCCACCAGCTGCACCTGACAGCAGCTCTTGTCGCTAGCCACTGGACCCAGTAGTCTGGCGCGAAACCACAGATTCCAATTGTTCGGACGAACCAGAACCCAGTTTTTGTTTGAGCTCAAAGTGCTCAATGGGAGATTTGCAGTCTGATCAGCAGCGGCCCATTTCGTAGCGGCTACCATCAATGACTTGAGCTGCTGACCGCCATCCCAACAGATTTGCAGCCATAGGTCGTTAGGACTTGTGTAGGCAGTGCAGCACACTGGGGTGCGATCCATTTTGTCTGCAACTGAAACCGGTCATAAAGTACACTGATGTTTATGTACGTTGGTAGGTGTACTTGGCAAGTACGAGTGCTATGAGTGCTCCTCAAGCCAGGAGTATCTAGTATCTGTAGGGTACACTTGTTTCTTAACCTCTCATCGGATAAGTTCAATGCTTGACAGTTCAGTCGTACTGTAAACAAACTAAAAGGGCTGAAAATTAGGAGCGGCATTTCTATCTATAACATTCAATTAGATTTAGCGGCTGAAGTTTTGTCTATTGCACATCTTCATGAGGCAGCAGCAAATATGGAAAACTTTACCTCAACCTAATCAATTGAAGCTGAAACCTAACAGACAAAACTTACAAGTGTTTAGAACTGATCTGTTAAGCTTTGGAATTATCTGGTAAGAGGAAGTTATCACAATATGCTCCTACGAGCGTATACGAGCTATTTAAAAACTTTTTGTGCAACCAACAGCTCAGCCGCAGCTATGGCGCGGCGCATCTGAAGGCTGCGTACGGCTGTTCATTCCAAGGACTGGAGGGATCGCCACACACCCTCAATTACCCCAGCTAATGCTGGTACCTATTTTACAGCTGTGTGAAGTGAAGCAATGCTCAAGGCAAAGGCTTGCTCAAGGACACAAACTGTTCCAGTGGGAACGAGAATCGAACCCATGACCTTCAAATCGTGAGTCTGACGCTCTTACCACTAGGCTACAACCTATAGTGAGGAAGCCAGTAGTAGACTTTCGATCATGCATCCTGTTTAAAGCAGTATTTTATTAAATTAGCACATTTACTCGCAGCGCACTTACCTCTCTGCCTGTTACAAACGCTCAATAGTTAGCTACTTAACGCTAAAAAAACAGTTTAAGAAGTAGCGGAATTAGAGGTTTAGTCTGTTACATACGCGCTCCTAATTGAGTGAGTTGCTCCACTTTAAAACTATATGAAAGCATTTCAGTCTGCAGCTAATGCTGTCTTTTTAGCCAGCGCTCGCTTGCAAAATATGTTTTTTCCTGGAAATATTAACTGCCGTCGCTATAGCTCACGCACGCGTACAATTGTACAATACGTCTGAAATATAATTTATTTAGCTCTGCCTGCCCGTCTCATGGTAGGCGATCAAAGTACAGTTGCTTGTTAAGTCCAGCCATGGTTAGTGTACAGGCATTTTTGCTCTTACCGTGACTGCAGCAGTAGCCCCTGTACACAATTGGTTCTATAGTAGTTACTTCTCTTAGTAACTTTCCGCCTCTCAAGCGTAGCGGACTGTTGAAAAAAGGAGCATATACAGACAGTGCTATCTTTAAACTTTGAATTCAGTCTGTTTTAACACTTTTGTTAAGCTAAATACGACGTATAATTACGAATGCAGAGAAAGGAGACACATAGGTAGGTTTTATAATGAGAGACAAATGCATACAGAATTCCGTTCGTGAAACCAATACGGTCGTATTCAATCAATACATGGAATATGTGTTTTTGAGACAGATCGTTGTAGCAGTCTTCCCTTTCCTTTTCTTCCCTCCCCTTTCACTCTCCATCCCTTTCTCCCCTCTCTCCCTCTCTCTCTCTCCCCTCTGTCCCTCTTCCCTCTGTCCCTCTCCCCTCTCTCCCTCTCCCCTCTCTCCCTCTCCCCTCTCTCCCTCTTCCCTCTCTCCCTCTCCCCTCTCTCCCCTCTCTCCCTCTCCCCTCTCTGTTCTGGACAGTACACTGCCGTTCGCTTGTGTTCGATCGCCAGGCTCGCCAGGTACTCGTCGAACTCGCGGCCGAACTGGGGTCCATTGTCGGTTGTGATGTTCTTCGGGATGCCCCACCTCGACCAGATGACCTCGAGGAAGTCGACGACTACCTTGGTTGTGACCGATTCTACGAGCGCGACTTCTGGCCATCGGCTGAACCGGTCGATGAGCACGATCGCGAATCGCTGGTGACGCGGCGCCGCTCTGAACTCTCCGCAGATGTCGAGCTGCAGCTCCTGCCAGGCTCCTGCTGGCGTGCTCGGCTGTTGCCTGATCGGCTCGAAGAAGTCCTTGGAGTTGTCCTGAAGTTGTGAGCCCTCGTCACCGAGATGTTTAATTTGAAGAGACACACCAAACTTCGAGAAGTCGGAGCGCCCAAGAAGGCTTGAGCTGCCCTCTGTGATCTGGAAACAGACTGAGGCCGTCTTGTCCTTGAACGTGATCGGGAGCGTCGCTGTCCCGTAGGTCCTGATGTGCGAGCCGCCGTAGGCCACGAGCCGTGCTGGAGGTCCGCTTCCCTTGGTTGCGTGTCGTCGAACTCTCTGGAAGTCGGACATGCTGATCACCGACACGGAGGCACCGCTGTCCAGCGTCAGCGTCAGCAGCTCGTCGCGGACCGCGCATTCGATGTTGTGGACGGCAGTCGGATCCTGGTTCGTGACTTGCAGGATGGTGCTCACCTCCTCGCCGACTGTTGCCACCGTGTTGCTTCGGCATACAGCGGCAAAGTGGTTCGGCTTATTGCAGTTGTTGCACTTTTTTCCCATTGCTGGGCACTTGTGCTCCTTGCTGTAGTCGCCGCCGCATCGCCTGCACTTCTCGCTGTCCTTGCGCGTTTTGGGCTTGGCTCTGACTTTCTGCTTTGAGACGGCGTGCACTGTCTTTTGAGACGCCCCTGATGTGCCGTTGAGGACCTTGGCTTCGTTGATGGCTGTCTCGATTTGGTTGGCGAGCTGCAGGGACTTCTCTAGTGTCAGGTCGTCTGGTTCCATCAGCAGCCTTTCACGGATACGTGACACGCACGTTTTCTCGATGAGTTGATCGCGGACCATCTCATTTGTCAGGTCCTTGAACGCGCAATCGGCCGCGAGCTGTTGGAGATCTCTGACGAACTGCTGCACCGGCTCCCCTGGTCGCTGCTCACTGCACCGAAACCTGTAGCGAGCTCCGATGACGCTCTTGTTCGGCACGAAGATTTTGTCCAGTTCTTCGAGCAGTTTCTTCATGTCGTTCGCCTCCACGCTTTCCGCCTGCCGTTGGCCTTCCGGCCCGAGGCAGTGTCGAAGGACGGCCATTTGTCTCGCCTCCGACGTTTTGTCCAGTTCCGTTACTGTTGAATAGATCGCGAACTGACTTTTCCACCTTGGCCACGGGCAGCTTGGCTCGCCCGCGCTAGCCAGGTACGGCGTTGGTGGGTTGAGATTGAGGTCTGCCATCTTCGTCGCCAATGTTGTGTATTGAACGCGTGGGTTTTTGTGCGAGCGATCGAGTTGAGAAATAAGAATTGTGGAGTCTCGACTGACTCCGCCGCTTTATATTTGTTAGTAGATGAAGCGTGCACGTTGGGTGTATACACCTGGCAGATTGGCTATATGTTACGCAATGATTTGAGTTGAATACAATACTGTTGAAACATAAATACGGTACGACTGAAGTACTCAATACTTGTACTTAGTACTCATGCCACAACAGACGTCTTGATTTCTTTTAAGATTTGAGAAATGTGGAATAAAAAGATTTTCCCAGTGTCCTTAAGTTTTACATAACGTGCAGCTCTTCCTTCGGACCTTCTCTTACTTATTTTGTGACTTGATTGGTATTTGGAGAGTAAAAAAAGAAAAACACGCATATTTTTCTACCGGTATATGAATCAGGTCACTAAACTTGGCCAATTGTATGAAAGTCGCATCGTCGTTAGGTTTTTTATTTTGTCCTTATGTAATTTGGTATACGATTTAATTTGGAAATGCACAAGGTTTGCGCGGTTGCGATCGACAGTAATATGTGAAGCAATTTTAGTCGGCAGACACTGATGCATCAAAGAAAAGAGCAGTCCTTGGATCGAATTTAATCTCCCATATCACACGCACAGCTATACACTATAATTTTAAAGTTTTAGCACTTTACAGTACATATGAGCCTACTTGGTAGGCTTAAGCTCCAATTGTTTTTGGCTAACTCGATTCCATCATCTATCCTCCTGAGTTTTAAGTGAAATAACTAAAGCTATGGTTTATTCAGCTGTGTAAAAAACCTTTTGTAACAGTATCGGCAAATCGGGGCTCTAGACGTCCGGGAACCAAAGCTTCTTAGAAAGTGATGCTCCACTTCGAAACGTGGGTGCTATAAAGCCAGTAAAATATTTCTTAACAAAATAGGCTAAAAACCTTTCTATATGCTTGTTAAAGTGGTGCAGTAGTGGCGCTGTAAATCGAATTAAAAGTCCGGACCAGCATTTGTTGGGATACTGCAGGAGGCGTCTTCTGTGCCAATTGCATGCACGAGTACGTCGGAGGAATTCTGGCCTCTAGGTCTAACAAGACTGGACATCTCGATCAATGAGCTGGTATCCACCGTTGACTCTGCTCCCAGAGCCAGCGCTCCTGGAGCTGTTAATGGTACTGCTGCTGTTTCAGCAAACTCTGCAAACGCCGAAGACTCTGGCAGGACGCCGACAGCACCGCAACATCTGTTGCAGTGATGCCAACTGCGGGTTGCTGCTGGTTTCCAGCTCTGGGCGCTTCTGCTTTCGTCTGCAATTGGAGTGAAATAAAATTTCTGTGAGTTAAAAAGTAAAATATGAACACAGGAAGGTTGTGGACACCATGACGCAACGTTCTCGTCGACATTGTCTCACAGTCATGAGCATCTAGGCAATCCTGCATACATTACCTACTGTACAGCGGCACTTACAGTGCGTCAGTCTGTCACTTCCGTCTTCTAACAGTCGATTTCGACACAGTGGCATTGTTAACTGACAATCAGCTGAAATTGCAACAGGTTTGAGAATGGGACAACTATAGCTAAAATGTGTCACGAATTCAGACAAAATGCTCGCGCGAAAAGCTATAGATTAACTGGCTATGCTTACCGGTAGATGAGTGCCCGGAGTGACCGGATGTGGCTGCTCCCTGTGAATGTCAAAAGTTTGAATGCAATAATTGTACAAGCGCATGCTCGTAGGTAACAATACCATAGGCCACAAGCAAAGGGTAGCATATATATAGTAATTCTCTGCGTATAGCAGGGGTCCGCAAACTCCGGCCACGCGGGCCACATGGCCTCTCTATCCGGCCCACGGGTCATTTGAAGCTTCACAATAGCAATCCGGCCCGCTCAAGGTTTGTGTCCTCTCAGTTTTCTTCTCTCACCTCTTCTTATCTCTTCTGTCCTCTCCTCTTCTCTCCCCTCTCCTCTCTCATATTTTCCCTTTCCCTTCTCTTCGATCCTTTCTCCTCCTTTTCCTCTATCTTCTTTCTCCCTTCCCTCCTTTCTCCTCTCCTCTCCTCTCTCCCTTCCTCTGGCCCGCAGTCATGCGCCAGGTTCTCGATCTGAACCTTGAGGTAAACAATTTGCCAACCCCTGGCGTATAGGCACGAACAGAACGACCATCGACAGCTGCCGATGTCAATACGCAACTTACAAGGATGATTTTCATGTAAAACTAAAACCCCAGTGTATACTCACACATTCTATGCAACCGCCACGCTGTATAGGTCTGAGTCTTCTCAGCATCATCTGGCGGCCCCGCGATGCAGCGGCGAATCGTCCAGCCAGAGCCTTAGCTTCGGCGGCTTCGTCTTCGTAGTCGTCGTCAAGCTGAAACTCGGTCGGCTGTGCGGATGTAGGCTCGTCGTCCTCACGGGCGGCTGCAGTCCTTCGCTGCTGCACAGCGCCAGCCACTGGTCTGCGTTGTCGTCGCCTGTCGACAGCTGCTCCGGTCGTCCGGTTCAGCTGCCAGAGTCTCCGGCGCCACAGCAGCAGACTGGCGGCCGTGATGGCGCAGCAGGCTCCTATGGTGGCCGTCACCGCCCAGACTGCCGTCATCCCGACGCCAACTTTAAATGATGCCGTTTGATCAGCTGTAAGAAGCAATCGGTGGATGCTATGTTTTGAATGCTAGCATTTACCTGGTATTTAGTTATCAGCTTAGGTGAACAATTAAGCTACCAACTCCACCAGCTTAGTGGAACAAGCTACCCACTCCACCAGCTCAGTGAAACAAGCTACCCACTTCATCAGCTCAGTGGAACAAGCTACCCACTCCATCAGCTCAGTGGAACAAGCTACCCACTCCATCAGCACAGACGAACTCACCAGAGAAGGCGGCCTCATCAATGGTCACGCCAACGCTAGGCTGGCTGCAAGTCAGCAAACCGCAGAGCACAACTCGCAGGTGCAGTCGAGCGGCCGGCCTCGCCGCTCCCAACAGTCGCTTGGTGTCGATGGTGACTCGACAAGTCGGCGCCGAAACTGACTCGAGCGTGCGCCAGATCAGTTCAGTTTGCGCTGACTGTCTCGAATCTGAGAAGATAATTGAAGCTCGGACTTTACAGGTACAGGTAAATACCATACATAATGTCCTTTTGCCATTTACTTTTAACATTTGGCAATGCACCTTTCAAGCCTTATTACACCCCTTCTAAGCATGTAGCTGCGTACATGCATATAGCTGGACATAAATGTAACTCGATGTCATTCCCATTGAACAGGTAGCTAAATACCTACCAGCTCAGCTTGATGTCATTCCCATCGAACAGGTAGCTAAATACCTACCTGCTCAGCTTGATGTCATTCCCATCGAACAGGTAGCTAAATACCTACCAGCTCAGCTTGATGTCATTCCCATCGAACAGGTAGCTAAATACCTACCTGCTCAGCTTGATGTCATTCCCATCTAACAGGTAGCTAAATACCTACCTGCTCAGCTTGATGTCATTCCCATCTAACAGGTAGCTAAATACCTACCTGCTCAGCTTGATGTCATTCCCATCTAACAGGTAGCTAAATACCTACCTGCTCAGCTTGATGTCATTCCCATCTAACAGGTAGCTAAATACCTACCTGCTCAGCTTGATGTCATTCCCATCTAACAGGTAGCTAAATACCTACCTGCTCAGCTTGATGTCATTCCCATCTAACAGGTAGCTAATATACCTACCTGCTCAGCTTGATGTCATTCCCATCTAACAGGTAGCTAAATACCTACCTGCTCAGCTTGATGTCATTCCCATCTAACAGGTAGCTAAATACCTACCTGCTCAGCTTGATGTCATTCCCATCTAACAGGTAGCTAATATACCTACCTGCTCAGCTCGATGTCATTCCCATCTAACAGGTAGCTAAATACCTACCTGCTCAGCTTGATGTCATTCCCATCTAACAGGTAGCTAAATACCTACCTGCTCAGCTCGATGTCATTCCCATCTAACAGGTAGCTAAATACCTACCTGCTCAGCTTGCGGGTCCACCTAAAAGTACAATTCTGAATCTTTTTTGACGCCATTTTAGCAAAGCAAAACTCACCGCTCATAGCATACTGCACCAAACTGTAGACAACAGGGACTTCGTTCCCACCATCGCCGCTGTCTGTCCGCCAGGTCAGTCTAGCCTGCCGACTGTCACCCAGCACTGCCACCGACAAATCTGTCGCTGCCGAAAGTTCGCTGGGTTGAATGATTTTATCGCTAACATCATCGGCTGCTCCGCTTTCAACTTGTCCTGCGCTCCATCGGCTAGTCTTTGTTCGCTCCGGTTCGGACTTTAGTGCGGCACCGTCCGATGCGACGGCTTGCACAAATAGCTGATAAGCTGCATCCGGCACCAGACCAAAGATGATGGCTTGCTCTCGCAATGACGTGGCCGAATCGGGCACCCTATATTTTTTGGGCGTTTTATCTACTAGTTATCATATTGTCACTTTGTCCTAGTTTCAATTTGTCCTAGTGTCACTTTGTCCTAGTGTCACTTTGTCATATTGTCACTTTGTCCTAGTGTCACTTTGCCCTATTGTCACTTTGTCCTATTGTCACTTTGTCCTAGTTTCACTTTGTCCTATTGTCACTTTGTTCTATTGTCACTTTGCCATATTGTCATTTTGTCCTAGTGTCACTTTGTCCTAGTATCACTTTGCCCTATTGTCACTTTGTCCTAGTGTCACTTTGTCCTAGTGTCACTTTGTCCTAGTGTCACTTTGTCCTAGTTTCACTTTGTCCTAGTGTCACTTTGTCCTAGTGTCACTTTGTCCTAGTTTCACTTTGTCCTAGTTTCACTTTGTCCTAGTGTCACTTTGTCCTAGTGTCCCTTTGTCCTAGTTTCACTTTGTCCTAGTATCACTTTGCCCTATTGTCACTTTGTCCTATTGTCACTTTGTCCTAGTTTCACTTTCTTAGTGTCACTTTGCCCTATTGTCACTTTGTCCTAGTTTCACTTTCTTAGTGTCACTTTGTCCTAGTGTCACTTTGTCCTAGTTTCACTTTGTCCTAGTGTCACTTTGTCCTAGTGTCACTTTGCCCTATTGTCACTTTGTCCTAGTGTCACTTTGCCCTATTGTCACTTTGTCCTATTGTCACTTTGTCCTAGTTTCACTTTGTCCTATTGTCACTTTGTTCTATTGTCACTTTGCCATATTGTCATTTTGTCCTAGTGTCACTTTGTCCTAGTATCACTTTGCCCTATTGTCACTTTGTCCTAGTGTCACTTTGTCCTAGTGTCACTTTGTCCTAGTGTCACTTTGTCCTAGTTTCACTTTGTCCTAGTGTCACTTTGTCCTAGTGTCACTTTGTCCTAGTTTCACTTTGTCCTAGTTTCACTTTGTCCTAGTGTCACTTTGTCCTAGTGTCCCTTTGTCCTAGTTTCACTTTGTCCTAGTATCACTTTGCCCTATTGTCACTTTGTCCTATTGTCACTTTGTCCTAGTTTCACTTTCTTAGTGTCACTTTGCCCTATTGTCACTTTGTCCTAGTTTCACTTTCTTAGTGTCACTTTGTCCTAGTGTCACTTTGTCCTAGTTTCACTTTGTCCTAGTGTCACTTTGTCCTAGTGTCACTTTGCCCTATTGTCACTTTGTCCTAGTGTCACTTTGCCCTATTGTCACTTTGTCCTATTGTCACTTTGTCCTAGTTTCACTTTGTCCTATTGTCACTTTGTTCTATTGTCACTTTGCCATATTGTCATTTTGTCCTAGTGTCACTTTGTCCTAGTATCACTTTGCCCTATTGTCACTTTGTCCTAGTGTCACTTTGTCCTAGTGTCACTTTGTCCTAGTGTCACTTTGTCCTAGTTTCACTTTGTCCTAGTGTCACTTTGTCCTAGTGTCACTTTGTCCTAGTTTCACTTTGTCCTAGTTTCATTTTGTCCTAGTGTCACTTTGTCCTAGTGTCCCTTTGTCCTAGTTTCACTTTGTCCTAGTATCACTTTGCCCTATTGTCACTTTGTCCTATTGTCACTTTGTCCTAGCTTCACTTTCTTAGTGTCACTTTGCCCTATTGTCACTTTGTCCTAGTGTCACTTTGTCCTAGTGTCACTTTGTCCTAGTTTCACTTTGTCCTAGTGTCACTTTGTCCTAGTGTCACTTTGCCCTATTGTCACTTTGTCCTAGTGTCACTTTGCCCTATTGTCACTTTGTCCTAGTGTCACTTTGCCCTTTTGCCACTTTGTCCTATTGTCACTTTGTCCTAGTTTCACTTTGTCCTAGTTTCACTTTGTCCTAGTGTCACTTTGTCCTAGTGTCACTTTGTCCTAGTTTCACTTTGTCCTAGTATCACTTTGCCCTATTGTCACTTTGTCCTATTGTCACTTTGTCCTAGTTTCACTTTCTTAGTGTCACTTTGCCCTATTGTCACTTTGTCCTAGTGTCACTTTGTCCTAGTGTCACTTTGTCCTAGTTTCACTTTGTCCTAGTGTCACTTTGTCCTAGTGTCACTTTGTCCTATTGTCCCTTTGCCCTATTGTCACTTTGTCGTAGTGTCACTTTGTCCTAGTTTCACTTTGTCCTAGTGTCACTTTGTCCTAGTTTCACTTTGTCCTAGTGTCACTTTGTCCTAGTTTCACTTTGTCCTAGTGTCACTTTGTCCTAGTTTCACTTTGTCCTAGTGTCACTTTGTCCTAGTTTCACTTTGTCCTAGTTTCACTTTGTCCTAGTGTCACTTTGTCCTAGTTTCACTTTGTCCTAGTGTCACTTTGTCCTATTGTCACTTTGTCCTAGTGTCAGTTTGTCCTGGAGTCACTTTCATGCTTACTTAGATTTAGGTTCTAATGCACATACGTATACAAGAAAGGAACTATCACCAAACAAATAATGTTTTCCATCATCAGAATGTCAGACAAGACACGACGCACCTGACAGTACTCCATCGCACCGTCTCGCTCAACCTGTACCAAACTGTGTAACCAAGGCGACGACCTTTGTCGTAACCGGGCAGCCAAGTCAGCTGAATGGCAGTTGGTCCAATCGCATTGGCTGTCAGATTTGATGGAGCTCGAACCGGGTGCTGCTCAACTAGCAGTCTCACAACGGAAGCCAGCCGAGTCAAACTGTTATTAACCGCGCACTCGTAGCTGCCAGAATGTCCTGGTTTGAGCTTGTCAATTCTGAGACCGCCATTTGCTAAACGAACTCGACTTAACCTCCCAGATGGTGGACTGTGAAGTCTCGGCGCAGGTTGTGGTAGTGGCTTCAGTTGCCGACCATTTTTGTACCAATAAGCTGTGCTGGCGGACAGGATGCCCAGCTTATCGACGTCGCAGAATAAAATCGCGCTTGATCCGACCAGCTGCTGAACCAGAGTGGTTGACTGACGGACTGTGCTGCGAGCGCCTGGTTATGTTCCGGGATAGTTTGAAGTATAACAAATTTAATCGAATAACTGGAAGGAAAATTGAATTTTCCTAAAGATTTTCGCTATGATGTTTTAAATACACATATGAGATTTGCAGTTATGTGACTGGAATTGATGTGAATGGAATTGATGTGACTGGAATTGATGTGACTGGAATTGATGTGACTGGAATTGATGTGACTGGAATTGTTGTGACAGGAATTGTTGTGGCTGGAATTGTTGTGACTGGAATTGATGTGACTGGAATTGATGTGACTGGAATTGATGTGACTGGAATTGATGTGACTGGAATTGATGTGACTGGAATTGATGTGACTGGAATTGATGTGACTGGAATTGATGTGACTGGAATTGATGTGACTGGAATTGATGTGACTGGAATTGATGTGACTGGAATTGATGTGACAGGAATTGATGTGACTGGAATTGATGTGACTGGAATTGATGTGACTGGAATTGATGTGACTGGAATTGATGTGACTGGAATTGATGTGACTGGAATTGATGTGACTGGAATTGATGTGACTGGAATTGATGTGACTGAAATTGATGTGACTGGAATTGATGCGACTGGAATTGATGTGACTGGAATTGATGTGACTGGAATTGATGTGACAGGAATTGATGTGACTGGAATTGATGTGACAGGAATTGATGTGACTGGAATTGATGCGACTGGAATTGATGTGACTGGAATTGATGTGACTGGAATTAATGTGACTTGAATTGCACACCCTGTGTGAGCGGTGTATGAGTGCGTGACTGCGTACAGTATTGCCGCGCTTGTACTCGTACGAGCGTCTGTGCTCAGGAGCCCCCCTAAAATTATTATAATATGATGAAGCTATCCATCGAAAGTCCAAATGAAATTTACTTCAATACAACTGTTTTACTGACAAAATTTTCCATTAGAAGTTCTCGGCCTGTCAATCAAAACAGCCTGCAGTTAATACCTCGTATGTTAAAACAAATTTATTGACAGCTTAATCCAATAAGATGACAGATTGTCTTCTCGTTTTGTTAAAAAAATCCCAAACTTTACTCCGAGTTTCGACAGGATTTTAAGCTTGTCTTAATCCAATAAGCTAAACTGGTAGATTGAGTACCCTATCTACCAGCTAGATTGAATACCTATCTACCTGGTGGATCAAATACCCATCTACCAGCAAGATTGAATACCCATCTACCTGGCAGATCAAATACCCATCTATCTGGTAGATCAAATACCCATCTAACTGGCAGATCAAATACCCATCTAACTGGCAGATCAAATACCCATCTAACTGGCAGATCAAATACCCATCTACCTGGTAGATTAAATACCCATCTATCTGGTAGATCAAATAACCATCTACCTGGTAGATCAAACACCCATCTACCTGATAGATTGAATACCCATCTACCTGATAGATTGAATACCCATCTACCTGATAAATTGAATACCCATCTACCTGGTAGATCAAATGCCCATGTACCTGGTAGATTGAGTTCCCACCTTACTGGTAGATGGAAACTACTACGTTGCTACATGATTTTTGACATATGATTTGGTTTTACAGCTTATGATTATGCAAATTAGTCCAAACTAAATTCCCACTCACCCTGCACTGCCACCTTCAGCTCGGGGCTCCAGTCTCCCCACCCAAGCCGGTTAAAGCAGCGGCACATCCAGACTCCGGAATGCGACTGTCGAACACTTTCAATCCGATATCTAGCCGGAGCGAGCTGGCTGTTGTTGCCAGCCGGAGTGAAATTGTGCGTCCACTGCATCTCCGTGATGGGCGGGTTCGCCAGCACCGGGCAGTTGACGAAGCCAACAACGCCTTCCAACAGAAACTGCGACCGCCGCTCGCTGGCCTCAAACATTGGCGGATAGACCACGTCAACGTAAGCGCTGGCCTGAGGCGGATTAGTGGACTCTGACCGGTTGTTTCCATGGCGACCAGGTTCCCCAGCAACAGCCACGCATCGGTACCAACCAGAGTCGTCTCTGGCCAAAGAAGTCAGGGTCAGAGTGCCGTTCTCGATGAAGTATCGGTGTCTGAGGGACTCCACTAGTTGCACGTCTCGCCCGTTCTGAAGCCACAGATAGGTGACGTCATCACTGGTGACGTCACTCAGGAGGCCGGTCTGCGTTGCTGCCGTTGCTAAGCAGGGCAGTTCGAGACGTTCGCTTAGTTTTTTTGTGACATTCTCCGGCGCTACTTTGATGTACATGTCGCCTACAGTTGGGAAAGGCAGCGGCTTCTTACGCACGGTTGTTGCAGATTCGATAAGATATAGATACAGATTGGTGAGATATAGACACAGATCGGTGAGATATAGACACAGATTGGTGAAATATAGACACAGATTGGTGGGATATAGACACAGATCGGTGAGATATAGACCAAGGACCACTACAAGTTACGGTTGTATACAACGGTAACTTTTTGTGGTCCTTGATATAGACACAGATCGGTGGGATATAGACAGAATCTTACCAGTCACAATGACGGTAACCTGCGCCCTGTCCTCTCCAACCCGGTTCCTGGCCAGACATTCGTACAGGCCAGCGTCTCGGTGCTCCACCGCTTCAATCACGAGCTCGCCGGAAGCGGCGCTCGCAGCTGCGGGGCCTCTCGGCAGCCAATCGCGGCCATTGTGGAGCCAGACCGTGTCGGGCTGCGGTCGGCCGTCCGCCTCGCAGGCCAGGCTCAGTCGTGACCGCGGCCGCAGCGACAGGGGCGCTGACGGAAGCTGTGACCGGATGACCGGGGGCACTGCGAGTGGAGGTGGAAGACACACACTGAGACAATCAGACACTAAGACAACCAGACACTGAGACAAACAGACACTGAGACAAACAGACACTGAGACAACCAGCCACTGAGACAAACAGACACTGAGACAAACAGACACTGAGACAAACAGACACTGAGACAAACAGACACTGAGACAACCAGCCACTGAGACAAACAGACACTGAGACAATCAGACACTGAGACAAACAGACACTGAGACAACCAGACACTGAGACAACCAGACACTGAGACAAACAGACACTGAGACAAACAGACACTGAGACAAACAGACACTGAGACAAACAGACACTGAGACAAACAGACACTGAGACAAACAGACACTGAGACAAACAGACACTGAAACAACCAGACACTAAGACAACCAGACACCAAAATAACCAGACACTAAGACAAACAGACACTGAGACAACCAGACACTAAGACAACCAGACACTAAGACAACCAGAGAGGCAGACAGGCGGGCATCTATTTAGAAAAAAATCACAAGACTGCCTGTCCCGTTGCACGTTAAATTAGTTACAAAATGTCAAAGCGGATGAATGAAGCAGACAGCGGATCCGGGTGCTTCTGAGACATGCCGTGAGTCAGTCATGCATCTCGTGTGCAGGAAGCGCGGCGTCTCCCCATGGCAAAGAGCATTTAAGACTCCGGCTTATGAGACTAGAAGCGAAAAAAGGAATTTGCAAAAAGAAGCCTGCAGCAAAATAAATGCCCTCTTTGAGCAGCCAGCTAGTGCTCAGGCAGCTTGGCTAATAGAGAATTTTGTGAAACAGTGGGGAATGGGGCAACCACTCCAGAGTCAAGACTCCGTGTCCCACCTGTCAGATCAAGTTGGAAGCATCCACTTTGAGACGCAGCAGTGAAACAGCTCGCTTACTACAATAGCTCTCTTTGAATTCGAAGCCCCACCACTGACTTCACCTCAGTTTGATTAAAAGTACAAGATAGATAGATAGATAGATAGATAGATAGATAGATAGATAGATAGATAGATAGATAGATAGATAGATAGATAGATAGATAGATAGATAGATAGATAGATAGATAGATAGATAGATAGATAGATAGATAGATAGATAGATAGATAGATAGATAGATAGATAGATAGATAGATAGATAGATAGATAGATAGATAGATAGATAGATAGATAGATAGATAGATAGATAGATAGATAGATAGATAGATAGATAGATAGATAGATAGATAGATAGATAGATAGATAGATAGATAGATAGATAGATAGATAGATAGATAGATAGATAGATAGATAGATAGATAGATAGATAGATAGATAGATAGATAGATAGATAGATAGATAGATAGATAGATAGATAGATAGATAGATAGATAGATAGATAGATAGATAGATAGATAGATAGATAGATAGATAGATAGATAGATAGATAGATAGATAGATAGATAGATAGATAGATAGATAGATAGATAGATAGATAGATAGATAGATAGATAGATAGATAGATAGATAGATAGATAGATAGATAGATAGATAGATAGATAGATAGATAGATAGATAGATAGATAGATAGATAGATATATAGATAGATAGATAAATAGATGGCTCAGATGACTCAGCACGGGTTCACAAGCAAGTTTTTGCAACACTTTGCATCGTTAGGCCCACCAAAATGAAAAAGTGTGTCCTCTGCACGGCCCCCAGAGGAAATCCAGCACTTCCTCTCGGCCCTCCGGAGCATTCAACTGTGCATGGCCACTATAAGAAACGCTGAAATGCAGATCTGATTGAGTCAAATGCTCTGCTTCAGCAGAACACGCAACTGGGGTGCTCAGCAAATGCGGAGCGAGTGGAGAGGGCGATAGACAGAATTTCACTGCAAGGCTTTTCCAAAAATGAAATGAGCCACTTTCAAACTCTCCCCATCTTTCGTCAACATGCAGCACGACGTGCAACTGCAGCACTGCAAGATGAAGTGCCCCCCTGCAGCCCCACAAAATCAGCCTGCCTTGCTGAGAAAAGAATCAAACGAGTCTTCACCTTGCGCCACTTCTCAGCTGTGTCTGGCCCTCTTTAATAGTGCCTTTAAAAGGGACTTCAACACTAAGCTAGCGTCAAGGACGAATAATTCGTACTTATGCCCTTCTGGGGACGTCGCTAAAAATACATTTTTTTGCCTCAGCCTGAGCAGAGGCTCTTGAAATGACGATGCTAACATCTCTGCTGCTAGACGTCGACTTATGGAATCTGGCTTGAATTTTGGGTTTTCAAATAAGAGGCGTCAGAGGCGCCCAAAATATCATAGTTGGCCACAAAATATTTTAGTAGTCGCGAACTAAGTCAGTCAGTCAGTCAGTCAGTCAGCCAGCCAGTCAGTCAGTCAGTCAGTCAGTCAGTCAGTCAGTCAGTCAGTCAGTCAGTCAGTCAGTCAGTCAGTCAGTCAGTCAGTCAGTCAGTCAGTCAGTCAGTCAGTCAGTCAGTCAGTCAGTCAGTCAGTCAGTCAGTCAGTCAGTCAGTCAGTCAGTCAGTCAGTCAGTCAGTCAGTCAGTCAGTCAGTCAGTCAGTCAGTCAGTCAGTCAGTCAGTCAGTCAGTCAGTCAGTCAGTCAGTCAGTCAGTCAGTCAGTCAGTCAGTCAGTCAGTCAGTCAGTCAGTCAGTCAGTCAGTCAGTCAGTCAGTCAGTCAGTCAGTCAGTCAGTCAGTCAGTCAGTCAGTCAGTCAGTCAGTCAGTCAGTCAGTCAGTCAGTCAGTCAGTCAGTCAGTCAGTCAGTCAGTCAGTCAGTCAGTCAGTCAGTCAGTCAGTCAGTCAGTCAGTCAGTCAGTCAGTCAGTCAGTCAGTCAGTCAGTCAGTCAGTCAGTCAGTCAGTCAGTCAGTCAGTCAGTCAGTCAGTCAGTCAGTCAGTGCTGCAATTCCCGCACTTGAGCTCGGCAAATCTGCTGTAATCTGCAAGTGCTAATCTACTGGAGTCTGGGGCTGCTAAATTGCTTGGCCGAAAAATAAGCATAGCGATGAGGTCAGTAGAAATGCGGATCCGGGATGCAGCGCAGGCGGTCGTGTACAGCATTAACGATATATTAATACACACGGCATAGGCCGCCCTTCAGTAGCAATCAAACCGAACTGTCGGAGCGGATGAGAACTGCTCCTCCCGGATCCCCCAGGGGAGGCTTGGGCCAGCGGTCGAGCTAGTTAATGCGATATTCCAGCGCATATCCCTAATCCATTCGCGTGAAATTCAGCCGATCCCTAAGCAGGATTTTCCAGCTTCTTGACTTTGGCAACCCCCTGGCAGCCCAAATTGCCTGCCTGACCATCCTCGATTGGCGCCGGAGGCGAGGTCGGAGAGAGGGGATGGGGAGGTTGCTGGATGGGAACTCGATCGCTCGATTAGGTTTTTTCCCCACTTGCTTGTTGGTCAGCGATGCTGATGCAGTATTGGAGTGTCAGCAGCGCTGACTGAACTTCAGTGGCTTTGTATGGAGCGCTTCAGGGTTGCTATGTAAATTAAACTCTCGGGCGTAGCTAAACTTCAGGAGTCACAACCTGAACTTCAGGAGTCACAATTGCTGAACTCCAGGAGTCACAAGCTGAACTCCAGGAGTCACAAGCTGAACTCCAGGAGTCACAAGCTTAACTTCAGGAGTCACAAGCTTAACTTCAGAAGTCATAAGCTGAATTTCAGGGGTCACAAGCTGAACTCCAGGAGTCACAAGCTTAAGTTCAGGAGTCACAAG
This sequence comes from Macrostomum lignano, assembly GCA_002269645.1. Lineage (NCBI taxonomy): Eukaryota > Metazoa > Platyhelminthes > Macrostomidae > Macrostomum > Macrostomum lignano. The sequence continues at coordinate 749,174 of NIVC01000199.1, read as the reverse complement.
CTGAACTCCAGGAGTCACAAGCTGAACTCCAGGAGTCACAAGCTTAACTTCAGGAGTCACAAGCTTAACTTCAGAAGTCATAAGCTGAATTTCAGGGGTCACAAGCTGAACTCCAGGAGTCACAAGCTTAAGTTCAGGAGTCACAAGCTGAACTCCAGGAGTCACAAGCTGAACTCCAGGAGTCACAAGCTTAACTTCAGGAGTCACAAGCTTAACTTCAGAAGTCATAAGCTGAATTTCAGGGGTCACAAGCTGAACTCCAGGAGTCACAAGCTTAAGTTCAGGAGTCACAAGCTTAACTTCAGGAGTCACAATTGCTGAACTTCAGGAGTCACAAGCTTAACTTCAGAAGTCATAAGCTGAATTTCAGGGGTCACAAGCTGAACTCCAGGAGTCACAAGCTTAAGTTCAGGAGTCACAAGCTTAACTTCAGGAGTCACAAGCTTAACTTCAGGAGTCACAATTGCTGAAATTCAAGAGTCACAGCTACTGAACTTCAGGAGTCACAGCTACTTAACTTCAGGAGTCACAAGCTTAACTTCAGGAGTCACAAGCTGAACTTCAGGAGTCACAAGCTTAACTTCAGGAGTCACAAGCTGAACTTCAGGAGTCAGAAGCTTAACTTCAGGAGTCACAAGCTTAAGTTCAGGAGTCACAAGCTGAACTTCAGGAGTCACAAGCTGAACATCAGGAGTCACAAACTTAACTTCAGGAGTCACAAACTGAATTTCAGGAGTCACAAGCTGAACTTCAGGATCACAAGTTTACCCTAATTTCGAACAGCCATTGAACATTGTACCTACCGAACCGCGACTAGAGGTGCTCTAGTTTTGCTTTGAAGAGGCCGGTTCTCTTTCGCAAAAAAATCCTTAAGTTGCATTGTTGCCTTTCAATCCAGTTCGGGAAAATTTTACAGCGATGCTTACACTTTTATCCCACACTGCCAACGAGAGGACATGGTACTTTAAAGACTGGGAGCGCGTCTGCAGTTTAGTTGAGTTTCTAACAAAATATAAAAAAAAGACAGGCGGACTTAGATACGTGGGAATAAAGAATGATAGCATAATTCAGTCGGATAGACACCGATAGAAAAGAAGCCTAGAGCATAGAGACTAAAGAGAATAATAGAAATCAATTTAGAGGAATTGACGCATGGGTCGAGATTGATATGAACAGATTGAGACGAATAGAGACAGATAGTGAGGGATAGAGACGGATAGTGAGGGATAGAGACGGATAGTGAGGGATAGAGACGGATAGAGATGGATAGAGACGGATAGTGAGGGATAGAGACAGATACTGAGGGATAGAGACAGATACTGAGGGATAGAGACAGATAGTGAGGGACAGAGACAGATACTGATGGACAGAGACAGTTAGTGAGGGATAGAGACAGATAGTGAGGGATAGAGACAGATACTGAGGGACAGAGACAGATACTGAGGGATAGAGACAGATACTGAGGGACAGAGACAGATACTGAGGGATAGAGACAGATACTGAGGGACAGAGACAGATACTGAGGGACAGAGACAGATACTGAGTGATTGAGACAGATACTGAGGGATAGAGACAGATACTGAGGGACAGAGACAGATACTGAGGGACAGAGACAGATACTGAGGGATTGAGACAGATAGTGAGGGACAGAGACAGATACTGAGGGATAGAGACAGATACTGAGGGACAGAGACAGATACTGAGTGATTGAGACAGATACTGAGGGACAGAGACAGATACTGAGGGATTGAGACAGATACTGAGGGATAGAGACAGATACTGAGGGATAGAGACAGATACTGAGGGACAGAGACAGATACTGAGGGACAGAGACAGATACTGAGGGATTGAGACAGATACTGAGGGATAGAGACAGATACTGAGGGACAGAGACAGATACTGAGGGACAGAGACAGATACTGAGGGACAGAGACAGATACTGAGGGATTGAGACAGATACTGAGGGATTGAGACAGATACTGAGGGACAGAGACAGATACTGAGGGACAGAGACAGATACTGAGGGATTGAGACAGATAGTGAGGGACAGAGACAGATACTGAGGGACAGAGACAGATACTGAGGGACAGAGACAGATACTGAGGGATTGAGACAGATACTGAGGGACAGAGACAGATACTGAGGGACAGAGACAGATACTGAGGGACAGAGACAGATACTGAGGGACAGAGACAGATAGTGAGGGACAGAGACAGATACTGAGGGACAGAGACAGATACTGAGGGACAGAGACAGATAGTGAGGGATAGAGACAGATACTGAGGGACAGAGACAGATAGTGAGGGATAGAGACAGATAGTGAGGGATAGAGACAGATAGTGAGGGATAGAGACAGATACTGAGGGACAGAGACAGATACTGAGGGACAGAGACAGATACTGAGGGACAGAGACAGATACTGAGGGACAGAGACAGATACTGAGGGACAGAGACAGATACTGAGGGACAGAGACAGATACTGAGGGACAGAGACAGATACTGAGGGACAGAGACAGATAGTGAGGGACAGAGGCAGATAGTGAGGGATGGAGATGGCTACAGACCAATTTATAAATATTAATACAAAGTAAAACAAAGTAAACAGTGCGAGGATTGTTGTAAAAGCAGAAAAGATGCAAATGCTGCAATCAGGTAAAGAGAGCCAGCCAAAAAGGCACGCAAATATCAGGTTGACATTGATAAAAAGCTGTCTAATGCCTTATTATACGAGCTACAGCAGGGTAGCGAGCTAAGACGCCCTGAAGGTCTTCAACAATTGTCTGGATGAAGCAGTCCGCGCCCCGAGAAAGGAGACCGGAGGGGATTAAGCTGCAAAAGGGACTGGGGAATGAGGAATCCCCAAGTCCTGGCGCTCCCTGCTCTCTCATTTCTTCTCTCGAGGGGCCAGCGGTGCCAGCTTCCCTTATTCCTCAAGGCGACGAAGCATAGGAAAAGCGTTGGCGGGTAAATGAAAATGCACCGCGAATGTACTTATATATAATATACTGTTTATATGTAGACAGGAGATAGAGGTATGGGAGAGGAGATTGGGAGAAAAAACTCGCTCAAGAATGATTCCTAAAGCAGTTCGAATCGCGATTGATTCGGGCTGGAATGAGAGATTATAGGAGCCGGGGCTGGGGTCTGGTGAGGGAGTCCACTGCTCGCTTTTTGGGCAAATATTTGACCTCTGTGTTAGTTGAGATCCGCGCTACGGACAGGCGCTGAGACAGGCAGACAGACAGACACTAGGACAGACACTAGGACAGACACTAGGACAGACACTAGCACAGACACTAGGACAGATACTAGGACAGACACTAGGATAAGGACAGACACTAGGACAGACACTAGGACAGACACTAGCACAGACACTAGGACAGACACTAAGACAGACACTAGCACAGACACTAGGACAGACACTAGGACAGACACTAGCACAGACACTAGGACAGACACTAAGACAGACACTAGCACAGACACTAGGACAGACACTAGGACAGACACTAGCACAGACACTAGGACAGACACTAGGACAGACACTGGGACAGACACTAGGACAGATACTAGGACAGACACTAGGATAGACACTACGACAGACACTCGGACAGATACTAGGACAGACACTAGGATAGACACTACGACAGACACTCGGACAGATACTAGGACAGACACTAGGATAGACACTGGGACAGACACTATGGCAGACAGTAATACAGACAGGCAGGCAGATAGACAGTACGCACAGACAGACACATGCACAGCAGCTTTCTTCAACTCTTTTAAAGCTTTTGTTGCACGTAAGAAAGCACTGAGTCTGCAAACAATGAAAAGACACCGCTTGTTCCGATCTGCAGTTTTTGCTTGTCAATCAAAGGCATCGCTGCACTAGTTTTGAGTTTCAACTCCCCTTGACAAGCACGTCGCAGTAGAGTGCTGCGATATTGAGCCGGGGAGCTCGCCTTAAATCGATGGATCACTGCCCCAACTTATCCCAAAACAGGATGCGAGGGCATCAATGGGGCGCACAATGGCTATATGGTTATATTTCTTCACGCCTAAAGCTGAGAAACCTCCGGTGTCAATCACGAGCAAACAGTTGTTGGCCCATTTACACGACGAGTCACCAATCTCGCTTACTCAGTGGGAGAAGAAAGCAGGGCAAAAATTCTGAGGATAAAAAACAAAGAAGCTCTCCGTTATTTTTACCCTGATGGCGAGCTGGCAACTGGAAACAATGGGACGATATTAGGGGAGAGACCATGAAACAAAAAGATGGCGAACAAACCTCAAAGAAAGCAATCTATGGAAGGCAGATAAATGTTGTTGCAAGACTAACGTCTTTAGAAATGTGGTTTAGTGTAGCAACATTTTGCAATGAGGAACGTAGGGAATGGGTAGAGACCCATAATAAGGACCTCGAAGAGGGAGTAGCCTACAATAAGGACTTAGGAGATAGAGGCCTACACAATGAGGACCTCGAGCTAGTATAGACCCACAATGAGGACCTCGACGAGGTAGAGGCCTACAGTGAGGACTTGGAAGGTAGACGCCTACAATGAGGACTTGGAAGGTAGACGCCTACAATGAGGACTTGGAAGGTAGAGGCCTACAATCAGGACCCCGAGCTAGTAGAGAGATCCACAATGAGGGCCTCGAAGAGAAATAGATCCACAATGAGGACCTCGAAGAGAAATAGATCCACAATAAAGATCTCAAGGAGGTAAAGACCCACAATGAGGACCTCGAAGAGAAATAGATCCACAATGAGGACCTCGAAGAGAAATAGATCCACAATAAAGATCTCAAGGAGGTAAAGACCCACAATGAGGACCTCGAAGAGAAATAGATCCACAATGAGGATCTCGAAGAGAAATAGATCCACAATGAGGATCTCGAAGAGAAATAGATCCACAATAAAGATCTCAAGGAGGTAAAGACCCCAATGAGGACCTCGAGGAGGTAGGGGCCTAAAATCAGAATCCCGAGCTAGTAGAGAGACCCTCAATGAGGATCTAGAAGAGAAATAGGTCTACAATGAAGATCTCAATGAGGTTGAGACCCACAATGAGGACCTCGAGGAGATAGAGGCCTACAATGAGGACCCCGAGCTAGTAGAGACACACAATGAGGACCTCGAAGAGAAATAGATCACAATGAAGATCTCAAGGAGACCCACAATGAGGACCTCGAAGAAGGAGCGGGTGCCCACAGTAAGGACACTGTAAAATTATAAATCATTAGTAAATTAATAATGCTCCTTCAAAACCTCACAGTTCGCAGTACATGTATCAACAGACTCGAGGATGAGAAATTCGAGGATACAAGAGCTCAAGGACCTACCTACATGGCGTTGACAGCACTGTCACTAAAATAGTTACATACACAGCAGCTGGGGCACTGAAGCCGGAGCCTGGCTATTTTCTCCATCTTGTTATTGAATAATTCAGCTTGGATTTCGATACGAGAGTAGCCTCCGCATCCCATCTCCGGCGCATTGGCCTGCTCCACTATTTGTTGGCTGGGGACCTGAATTTCCTGATTAGCAAACTACGCCGCCATTGAGGCAAGTCCCTCAACTCACGCTACGGAGGACATTTATAATATTGTAGAATCCAGGTTCAATAGAAAAGCCAGTTTATCAATCATTTTGTCCCACGAGTTAGCTGTGTAGTGACATTTTCACCGCTGGGGGCCACCGACAGATGGGTTGATAGAATAGGGTTGATCAGATGACCATAGATTTCATTGGAGAATTAAGGGAATTATTACAGTTTAGAGTTCAGTGGAGAACCAGGTGACTCACTCAGTCACTAATTTAAAACCATCCACTACCCGTCAGGAACAAATTCACGCACTTATTTATTACACACGGCTTGAACAAAGTGTCAATTCTTTCTATTGACTCCTCATTCTTACACAGAGAAGCTCAAGGAATTTTTCTACTGTAACTAACTTGGCTGACTGTTTAGTATACTGTAAATATATCGATTAATCATTTCATGGTTAACCAAGCATCGTATTGTTGTATTATGATACTTTTATTACTATACTATTGCACTATTATTTTGAGTCACTACTTTATTATCATCACGGCGGGTTCCTAATGCTCTTCTGCTTAGCTAAAAGGGGGACACCGCAGGTTAAAGACAGGAAGGAACAGGGGGGGGGGGGAAGAAGGCATTAAAAAATTGTGCTTTTGACAAAGCGAGTTTGCGATGTGCGGCATGGATTACTAGACATAAGTGTCCGGATTGTAGGCAGTTGATGCAGACTCGGATTGAGGAACAAACTGTTCGCGTAAAAACTCTCTGGTTTAACCTGCATGTTAAAACTGTTTTTACTTCACCGCGTTAAACTGACAGAACATTTTTGACTTTTTTTCATTCTTAATTGCAGAATGAATAGCAGTCAGAAGTTTCTTTGGGACGTTGAAGTTGATTTCATTTCCCGATGCCTAAGTTTTAGTATTCCATGGCTGGCTTGTTTGTTAATTCTCTAAAACTAGTAAAGCTATAAGAAGCTCAATCGAGTTGACCTTATTTTCAACTATTTTTCTGCATAATTTGAATTTCCTGATGCGATTTTCCAACCCAGGCAGGTAACTAGCCGAAATGACGTCTTGAACTCTTAATTACGCTCGCAACAAGCCACACTTCAGATATAAGTAGATTTCATTCAAGTGCAAGCAAGCCTCCCTCCTGTTTGAGTATCCGGGATTTATGGAGTAAATTATGGGGAAAACGCGAGCCTTAACAGCTTCTAAGGCTTTTACTAGAATGCAAAAATGGCTGCATAGATAGTTAAAAACCGGGGGTTGTAGCCTAGTGGTTAGAGCGCCTGACTCATGATTTGAAGGTCGGAGGTTCGATTCCCAATCCCACTAGAACAATTTGTGTCCTTGAGCAAGACGTTTAGCTCTGCATTGCTTCAGTTTACCCAGCTGTAAAATGGGTGCCAGCATTAGCTGGGGTAATTGAGGGTGTGTGGCGACCCCCCAGTCCTTGGACTGAACAGCCGTACGCAGCCTTCAGATGCACCGCGCAAAAGCTGCGGCTGAGCTGTCGGTTGCACATCTGCCCCATGGTTATTATTATTAAGGTCGCAGATTATACAAAGAAAATAGCAAAGATTCTCGGTTAGTTATACGGCGTCCACAGCTCACCAAAACTTCAACTATAGCTTCACCAAAGTTCACTAAGGCTCACCAAGACTCATAAAAGATTAACAAACATTTACAAAATTTTATCACCAAGCTTCATCAAGACTCACAAATGTTCATTACAAACGCTTTCTAGGTAAGGTTTAACAATATTCACGAAAACTCAGCAAGCTCAGGCATTGAGAAGTGCAAACGAAGCTCTGGCAACCCCAGCTCACCCAGGACGAACAGGTAGACGACGCATTGCAACCTGGCGGCTCCATCGGTGCTCAGCATGCATCTGTACACCCCCTGATCGCTGGCCCGCAACGGCCCCAGCCTGACACCGCAGCTGGCAGCCGCTGCCTCACGAGCTGGTAGCAGGCGACCAGAAAACTCCTTAGCAACCTGCCATTCCTCCGGAATCGAACTCGCAACTGCCGACCCGGCGCTCAATCGGGTGTAAGCCGGCTGCTCATCGCCCAGCTTCAACCAGCTGACCCGGACGACCCCACGCCAGCCGGACTCGACAGGCTGATGACAGTCGAGTCCGACCGAGCTGCCTGCGTGAGCTTCCGTCACGGATGACCCACCGCTGCCGCCTGCTGACCTGACAGACAGGCTGTGACAGACTGTGCGACACAGCAGCAGAAGCAGCAGCAACAACAGGCACTGCGCTGCCATGCGGATTCTCTCAGATGGCAGATCTGAGCGGAACAAACGGCGACCACCGACTGACCGACTGATATCAAGGTGTCGCTCATGCCTGCCTCGAAAAGAAATCTACAAGCTTGCAGGCGATTGGTGGACTGCTTTGATTGGCTGGGGAGTGTCGTCCATGAGGCTATTTTTATAACTTCAGGTGAATTGGATGTCAAGAGGATTAACTTACACCTCAATAAGACGCTTGTTGATGGAATTTCTAAAGAGGTGCAGCAAATGTTTTTACGCTCTGTTTTTGTCCAGAAATAAAAAGGCAAGGAATAAAAATGCTAAATAATTCTGACTTCTTGTGAGCTTCTGAAATCACAGCAAAGAGGCCATCCAGCTGGCATCAAAGGCAATCTGTGCCATTCAAGAAGCGCCAAACACAATCAGAAACATCGTACGGCGCCAAACACAATCAAAACCATCAAACGGCGCCAATCACAATCAAATGGCGTCAAACGCCATCAAAACCAAAAATGGCGTCAAACACAATCAAAACCGAAAATGGCGTCAAATACAATCAAAACCAAAAATGGCGTCAAATACAATCAAAACCAAAAATGGCGTCAAATACAATCAAAACCAAAAATGGCGTCAAATACAATCAAAACCAAAAATGGCGTCAAATACAATCAAAACCAAAAATGGCGTCAAATACAATCAAAACCAAAAATGGCGTCAAATACAATCAAAACCAAAAATGGCGTCAAACACAATCAAAACCAAAAATGGCGTCAAATACAATCAAAACCAAAAATGGCGTCAAATACAATCAAAACCAAAAATGGCGTCAAGCACAATCTTTAGCTCATGGAAACTCAGACACATCAGCTTGAAATAATGGTGAGTTATCCGTCTCCCCTTGGTCACTAAAACAGGTGACTCCCCAATCAATGCTTGACTTCCCTCTCAGCAGTTGACGATAATGAAACCGGGCACTACCAGTTGTTGCGACCCAGTTACCTGTTGAATATTTTCCATTCAACTAAAAGAAGTTGCGGCCTGAGCCCCAGCTACTCTCGAGGGTAAACAAATATGAACTGCTTTAGAAAAAGCAACCGCCGCAACAAAGAAACGAACGGCGCAGGCCAGTTTACCAGTTAAAACAAAACTTTGCCAACAAGAAGTTATTGCCTTGTGCGTGCGAAAGATGCCGGGTGCGAGGCTGACAGAAAACCTCAAGAAAAAAGGGGAGGGTTGCAGGAAAAAGACACGGGGTGTCGCGAAACGTTAACACCGCTCTGTGGTTGGCGATGAATTATGCAGGATAAAATATTTTCTTCGTCAACTGTTGTGGAATGGAAGCTGGACTGCGGCTATAGGCA